>CAMOHE010044098.1:0-17338 GCA_946598075.1 Artocarpus hirsutus
ACTCTCCTTCTCACTCTCAGACTCTCTCTTTCTCTCTTTCTTACGCCGTCTCTCTCTCTTTTCCCTTTCAATTTCGTTCCAAAATCTTAACCTCAAGCCTTGCTTCTAAGTTGGGTTGGAAGCTTAGGAATGCATTAGAGCTACCACAAACTTGATTCAAGCTAGGATTCAAGGTTAGTTACTTTATTTTTTAAATTTTCAAACCTTTTTTCCAAATTTCTTGATTTTCTTAGAAAGTTGAAATTTGAGTTTCTTGAACTTAAGAAACCTTAAATCTAAATTAGTAGAACCAAACCCTCATGAATCTAAGCTTGATTTGACAAAATCAAGCTAAATCAAGTCTTTCCTCTTTTTCTCATTTTTGGAATAATTTAAAGATTTCTATGTAAAACTTGTTTAAAAGTGTTTAAATATGTTCTAGTTTGTTATTCTATCAATTATGAGCATTATGCATGCTCTGAGAATTGAAAAACAGGTTTAAAATGAGGATTTGAGTTTGGGGAGGTCGAGACTCATAAATTCGGCATGTCATGTTCATACCGTCGGTAGGCTAAACTGGTCGAACTAGCCAAACTTAGGCCAGTTCGACAGGCCGATTCTATACAGTCAGTAGGCCAAATTTTGCAATTCAACAGGCCAGACAGAGAAGTTCGGCAGGCCAACTAGGCTTCCAAAAAATTGCCTTTTTTCACCCGTTTTTGTTGTTTCAAATATATATAGATACGTTGACCTGTCAATATGATTTTATAACTATAAAAAGCATACTAAGACACCATGAAATAGCATAGTGGCGTAAAATACTTGATAAAGTTTAGTATACTCTAAATTATAACTATAAGGTTGATCATGGTTCTGTAGAGCTAATGTACAACGGGTCAAGACTGCAGTATTGAGTCACAGTGCAGAATACTGAGGTAGGATTTTTACCCATTTCTTTGTTAGCCATGATTTTAAAAAGAGTTTTGGCTACAAAGTGTTTTCAAAAATATTTTCATGAAATTATCTTATTCAGCTATTTTCAAAGACTGTCGAGTAATGAAATGATCATAATGAATTTATGAACACACTCGATAATATGAGATTTGAATAATGATATATAAGAGCATGATGCCATACTTAGAGATCAGGTCGTGTAGAGTTTGACCTAGGGGGCAGGTCTCGAAACCCAGTTAGGCCACTATAGTGGTGATGTTATGGCTTTGCCAAAGGACTAATTAATAAAGAACATTTTTAGATGAATAGTGGCTATGAATGGTAATAATGAATTTAATATGTTTATTTATTTTTCTAAATTTTTATAAATTACATTTAAACACAAAAATTTATGTTTAAAATTAATGTTTTTTAAACCTAGTCCTATTGAGCCATCCGCTCATATTTTTATTTGTTTTAAAACCTTTCCTCTTAGTAGATTACAGCTTAGGATCGAATGGGAAGCAACAAGGCAAACATGTGAGTCGTAGGAATTCTATTTAGTCCAATTCTTTATTTAAATCAAGGCACGTAATATTTAAAATTTTATTTCTCGTATTGGACTGTAATTGTAATATATTATTGTCGATACCATATGTGTGTACTAATATGGGTTCGGTGAGGCCTAACTTTTGTTTATCTGTCGTTATTATTTTATTTCATTTTTAATGATAATTGCTTTAAAAAGTTTTAAACTATCTCATTTTTTTAAATAACTCAAAATATTTAATTGGTGATTTTAATTAAAATTTGGTTTTATTAACTTAATTAATCCACCGTATCACTATCTTGATTTAGGGTCATGATAGAATGGTATCAAAGCCCTAGGTTATGAGCCTTGGGAATCGTGCACACATAGGTATGACAATGAGAAAACACTAACAGTGTAATTTTGTTTTTAGAATTGAGAGAATGGCACCAAGACGTTTCCGGCTACTAATGTAAACCCTGAAAATGATGAGGGCATGATGGCAACCATGCGTGCTGCTTTCTTACAAATGGCAGTGAAGGCTAAGCCTAAGGATTCTAAGGCAAGGCAAATCGCTGGCATAAGTACTTCCAAGAATTCTGACACGTATCTATTTCGACTTTTGACAGAAATGGGGATCCGCAGGTAGCTGAATATTGGTTAAATTTAGTGGTGAAGCACTTGGATACCCTCAGTGTACCAGCATAATATCAAATGGAATTTGTGGCATATTAACTGAAAGAAAGTGCAAATAGTTGGTGGGAGCAAGCAAAACGCATGCAGAACAATAGGAATATTGATTGGGACTGATTTGAAGAATTTTTCTATGAGTGATACTTTTCGTAGGGATAGCAGGATCAAAAGGTCGCCGAATTCTATCATTGGAAAAGGGTGATATAACGGTTCGGGAATATAAATCGAAGTTTAATAAGTTGGCCAAGTTTGCTTCATCCGCCATGGCTTCTGGGCAAGAAAAGTGCATTAAGTTCCAAGAAGGGCTTAAGGCAACCATCTGACAACAATTGGTGGCCTTGCGACTCTAAAATTTTAGTGAGTTGGTATCGTCAACATTATCTGTAGAAAGCGACTATGCACTCTACTGTGAAAACAGGGCAAGGACATTAGGAAGACCTCAAAGGAGCAACTGAAGGGGCAATAATAGTACCAAGCTTAAGGGATGAATCAACAAAGTAACATTAATAACGGGAGTAGCAGTTCATCAAGTAGCAGGTGAAGTGGCCCTTACAACTTCCATTGCTACTATTGCTAGCAATCGGGACACATAAAAGGGAACTGCCTAATAAGGAATGCTCGTCAAGGATCTCTGATTAGAGAGAATGGAAGCTGTTAGCCCTAGCCTTAGTCTTTCGTTCTACCTCAGCCTCAGCAAGTTCTACAATTGCAATTTCACCAGCCTACTCCATAGTAGGTGCATTACCTAGTGCAAGGATATCAACCGTAGAGTTTCCAACAAAATGCCCCATAGTATCGAACACCAAGTATAACTAGCTTGTAGTTACCTCTACTGCAACAATATCGACTGACGACTGAACCCAGCAATGCCAATAGGGGAAAAGGAAAAGCACTGGCTCAAGTTGACACCATAACTTCAAGGAGTTTAGAAGCTCAAACTAACAATTTAGTTGTTGGCAGTATGATTTTGGTTTCCTAGTCTTTAGCTCACGTTTTGTTTGATACTAGTGCCACTCATTCTCTCATTTTGAGTTCTTTTGTACATGCCTTGGGACTAGAAACAGAGGAATTTGATGAACCATTAGTTATTACGTCACTCTTGGGGTGAGTGTATGTACACCGAATATGTAAATCTTGTAAGATGATTGGGGGTGAGGCTTTGAAGAATGATTTGATTATAATCCTCATGAGTTCCTATGATGTGATTTTAGGAATGGACTGGTTGTCCAAGTATAATATTGTTGTAGATTATCATCTTAGGAAGGTAATCCTAGTGACTGATAGGGGGACGACGATCACCTACTAAGGTGGTGGTGATCGATGATGAGTGAACGACTCATGAAGACATGCCTTGGAAATCGAAAGAATTTGGCTTGCTATGCACTTCTTTTGAATCTAGAAGAAGAGTCTAGTACAGTAGGAAGGAATGTAGCGATATTGGTAGTTGACGAGTTCAATAATGTTTTTCCCGATGAGTTACCAAGATTACCACTACATCAGAAAATTGAGTTTGGTATTGAGTTACTCCTTGGGACCGTTTCGATTTTCATAGCACCATATCGAATGGTCACATTCAGAACTGAGTAAGCAATTTTAGGAGCTTACAGACAAAGGTTACATTTAAAACAGTACATCACCATAGGGTGCACTAGTTTTATTTTCCAAGAAACATGATGGTACTCTCAGGTTGTGTATAGATTATCGGTAGCTAAATCGGGTCACCATGAAGAATAAGTATCCACTGCCTATGATCAATGAGTTATTTAATCAGTTAGGAGGTTCTCGGTATTTCTTGAATATAGATTTGTGATTCGGATATCATCAACTCAAGATCAAATAAGAGGATATTCAAAAACCAGCTTTCAGAACCTGGTATGGACACTTCAAATTTCTTGTGATACCATTTGGATTGACGAATGCTCCTACAGCCTTTATGGATTTGATGAATAGGATTTTCAGGCTTTATTTAGATCAGTTTGTGATCGTGTTCATTGATGACATATTGATCTATTCTAAGATCTGGAAAGAGCATAAGCAATATTTGAGGATCGTGCTTTAGACTCTAAGAGAGCACTGGTTGTATGCTAAAAGGAGAAGTGTGAATTTTGATTGATCGAGGTTAAGTTCTTGGGACACATGATCTCAAAGTAAGGTATCTCAACAGATCCTTCCAAGATAAAACCAATAATACAATGGGAACGACCGAGGAACATGACCAAGATCTGCGACTTCTTAGGACTTGCTGGATACTACAGGAAGTTCGTGTAAGATTTCTCAAAGATAGCAGCTCCGTTTGCACGACTAATTAAGAAGAGCATTCAGTTTAAAGGGGATGAAGGATGTGAATAAACTTTCTAGGAATTGAAGAACTGGTTGACCACCGCTCTAGTGCTAATTATACCAAGTAGTGATAAGCCGTACAAAGTCTACACTGATGCATCGAGATGAGGACTTTGATGTGTGTTGATGCAAAGTGGATGAGTCGTGGGTTATGGATTGCGACAGCTAAGGCCTCACAAGCAAAACTACCACACTCATAACTTAGAACTTGCAGCAGTGATTCATGTTATGAAGATTTGGAGATGCTACTTGTACCGGGCATCATTTAGGGTTTCTCAAATTACAAGAGCTTAAGGTATCTGTTCACTTAGAGGGATTTGAATTTGAGGCAACAAAGATGGATGGAATATATGGAAGACTATGATTTTATACTACAATATCATCCTGGGAAAGCTAATATGGTTGCAGATGCACTCAGCAAAAAGTTTCTAGGAATTCTCGCTTGTTTGGCATTAGAGGATTGGAGAAGAGATGCTATAGTCAGTGAGTATGGGCTACAATATTATAAAGACTTCAATCAGGTTTGGTGTATCATGTGGAATCTACCCAAGCGCTCGTTCAAATGGTGAAGCAAAATCAATGGTAGGATCAGCATCTATAGGGAATATGGACGCGAATTTAAAATGGGAAACAGTTGAATAGTGAAGAATATGCACATATGGGTCGTTGTATTTCAAGGAATGTTTGGCAGTGCCTACGATAGAAAAACTGACAAAGGCTGTAATGGACAAAGCTCATAGATCTCAGTTCGCTATCGATCTAGGAAGCACAAAGATGTATCGTGATTTAAAGAGGCAATATTGGCGGGGAGGTGTGAAAAAGGATATTTAAAAATACGTCGCCAAGCGCGTAACTTGTCTTTAGCTGAAAGCTAAACATCAGAAGCTCGCTGGACAGCTTCAGCCGCTTCCCATTCCAAGGTGGAAATAGGAGCATATTATGATAGATTTTCTCACCAGATTGCCGAGGACAGAGCAAAAGCACAATGCGATTTGAGTCATCGTTGACAGATTGACTAAATCAGCGCATTTCATATCTTTTAGCTCGATGTGTTCGAGGAGAGTTCTTGGAGAGCTGTGCCTAGAGAATATAGTGAGATTGCATGGAGTTCCATTGTCCATCACTTCCGATAGAGATACCCAATTTAAGGCCAAGTATTGGAGGAGTTTCTAAGAAGCTGTGGGAACAGATTTGAATTTCAGCATCATTTTTCATCCTTAGACCGACAGGCAGTCCGACCAAGTCGTTTAGATTTTAAAAGATATGTTACATGCATGTGTATTGGATTTTGGCGGAGATTGGAAAAAGTACTTGCATTTGACAAAATTTGCATATAACAACGGCTACCAAGCGAGAATTGGTATGGTGCCGTTCGAGGCACTTTATAGACGACTGCATCGATCACCATTGTGTTGGGTAGAATCGAAAAACAATATCATTATTGGACCTGATGAGGTTCGTGAGAGCAATAAAAAGATCGCCGTGATTTGTGATCAGTTGAAAGCAGTTTAGAGTAGGTATGATTTTTAACATTAAAAGTAACACTACTCTTAAGAGGTTGTTATGTTTTTTAAAGTATTTTTTTTATGTTAAGCCTCTCTAATACTGATGTTACTTTTAATAATAGTTATGTTGTATTTCTAAAATAAATTTTTGGATATTAAGCCTCTCTAATATTGCTGATCTGTTTAATAATAATTATGTTATGTTTTTTACTTCTATATATTATATTGAAAGGATGGTCCATCTTGAAAAACAATAACAAATAATCTTAAGTGCAATTTATATAAGATTTTTTTATTATTTTGGTACTTTGCATTTTGAGAAAACATCACATTGGTTTCTTATTGTTTAGAAAATATTAAAATAGTACCTTGCAGTTTTTGAAATAGTTATTTTGGCACCTTAAGTCTATGTCTTGTAATGTAAAATTTTTAACCTACCATTTTATTAATAAAATGCTAAATTATTTTGTGGAAATTTTCAAAAAATATAAATAAAAATAATGCTAACAAAATATTAAAATAGTACCCTGTAGCTTTTTATTGTTTGAAAAATATTAAAATAGTACCCTGTAGTTTTTGAAAATATTATTTTAGCACCCCAAGTCTATGTCTTGTAATATAAAATTTTTAACTTATCTTTTTATTAATAAAATGCTAAATTATTTTGTGAAAATTATAAAAAAATAAATACAAATAATGCTAACAAAATGATTAAGTTCACGTATATGTTTTTCTTTAATGAGTTTTGTTTAATTTTTTGTTCGATTTTCTATCATAGTTTTGCAAAATTAATTTGAAATTTATTAGTAAAAGAGTCAAAAGAAAATTTCAAGTAAAAAAATACAAACTCAAAACGTCAAAATGATACATTTAAAAATTATAAAATATTATCTTAATATTTTTCAAACGACAAATACCTATATATGATAATACCCCGATATATAATTTAACAAGATAATCAAATCTTAAAAAATTATTAAAAGATTCCTCTGAAAACACAAAATTAAAAAAAAATTAAATTGGAGATAAACACAATTAAATTTAAACCAAGAGTCGTATTTTCCTCCATTGTAAACGTGTATGCTTTCCTATTGCTCTTTTTATGCCCGGGTCGAGCCGTAACTAGATTCCCCCGCCAAAATTGGAGGACAGCTTCTCCGTCCAATGAATAAGAAAAGTGGCTTCTTCTTCTTCGAAGTCGGAACCCAAACCCTAAGCAAAACCCTCGCAAACACCATTGCTGTAACACACAGACTAAGAGACGGTCGTGTCTGCATTTTTCACTTTCGGGCTCAAGAAACTTCGACAGAAGAGCGATAATTTTTGCTTGCGACAAATGGCAGATACAGAGACCGTCCGAGAAATCGTTGTCCGTACCATCACCGGCGAATCCACAACCCTCAAGCTCTCTGGCGACTGCACCGTCGAAGACCTCAAGCTTCTTCTCAACCGGAGTTTCCCTCCCGCTTCTCTTTCCCCCAATTTTCACCTCTTCTTCAAGGCAATCTCTCTCTCTCTCTCTCTCTCTCTATATATATATATATATGTATGTATTAGAAATGAATAAGGTTTGCTTTTTTTTTTTTTTTTTTTGTTCAATAGGATTGCTCTTTTGCATTGCACATGAGAAACATACATAAATATTGGAGTTTTACAAATTATATTTCATAGTACCATCATTTGGAATTTACGTTTTTCAGGGTGCTAAATTGAGATTGCAGAGTAGAATAAGTATGCAAAACATTGTCGATGGTGAATTTATAGTGCTTGTTCCGTTCACTAAGAAGAGGAACTCTAACCAGACACAGAAATCTGATCTCTCTAAAACCTCAGAGAGCGTTGCAAATGAGAAATCCATGTCAAAATTTGCTGATTCGGCTTGGTCGGAAATTATGCAAGATTTATCGAATTTGCGGGACTCTGCAAGTACTGAAGTTTTGAACACGGAGCGATGTAATTTTAGTTGTGCAGATAGAGAAGAAGAAACAGCAGGGACCTGTTGTTCGGACTCTTTTCAAGAGAAGCAGAAGAGAGCTGGTGGTTATGATGACTTGATATTGGATATACTAAGTTGTCCTGATAGCAAGAATGCTCTTGATGAAAAGCATTGTGAAAGATTAGTCAAGGTTTTGGGGTTAATTAGTTGTTTATCGGACCCACTTTCTGGAGATTGCTTGTTGTCAAGAAGAGTTAGTTTATTGGGTTGTGGAGTTAATGGTAAAGGATTGCAGGCAAATTGTTGTAGTTCATGTTTGTGTCCCGCGTGGTTGAAAGTTGTACTGAAGACATTTGCTTTCTTAAACATTGTTTCTGCACTTCTTCAGTTGAGGCAGGAAAGAATTAGCTTGACCCTTTTGGAAGAAATGATGTACCAGCTTGGGAGATCTGGAGTTAAGCTTGACATGAAGGACTTGGAGCATCTTTCCGTTCTTTCTCCCAAGGTATTGGATTTCATTATCAACATTGTGTAAATTGTGTTTGTGATGTACACGTTTAAGAGTTCTATGGCTAGTTAAATATTGTTAGTTGCTGTACTTTCAATATGAAGTTTCCTTATAGCTTTGCGTTATGTACTTGGTCCGTGTACACGCTCCTCATTTTGAAAGAACTAAACCCAGTTTCCTTTCTCTCTCTGTGTTTTTGTTCCTTGTGAATGGAACTTTGATTTTTGACCCATTTTAAAATCAGTTCGACAGCGCGAGAGAAATTTTATACTTTTCATCTGTCAAATCTGAGAAAACACAGCAAAAGACTGCTTGAGAAATTCTCTTTCAGCCTCAGTCCACAACTGTCTGATGCTTACTGGAAGAGATAGCTAAACAAGAGGCTGTTTCTCTCTCTCTCTCTCTCTCTCTCTCTCTCTCTCTCTCTTTTGTTTTTTTGCTCCAGGTGGTACGTTTTGCAAATAAACTTGAAGATGAAACGAGCTCTAGTGATGCAATTATTATTGACTGTTCAACACAACAGAAAGTTGAAGTTAAAGGAAATTCTAAATCTGGTATAGCCAAGGAGAAATCTCCTCTCTCTCCTCTTTCTCTTGCCCTCTCTCTTTTTTTAACTTCTGAAGTTTTCAAGAGCTTTATCTTTTTGCATTAGCCTCATGCTCGTTTGCTATAGTATGCAGAGGAATTGATGTGTTAGAAATTTTTCGTTCTCTGAAGCAACGGGAATGCTCTTTGAGAAATAGTTTGTGGGAGGCTGTTGAGTCCTTCATGGTATGTTTAACTGTTCTTCGTTTTGTTTTAATTTTTTTTAACTCAAAATGTGACAATGTTCATATTATGAATACACGTGAATTACATTCTACAATCAAGGAAACAGGAAGGACCTTTTTTTAGACGTACAATATATTCCTGACCTATGTTGCCTCTAATTTTAGAGGACTTGTAGTTCTCTCCATTTTCATATCTCCTTCTTTCTGTGATGAAATTTTCTGCTTACTGATAAGGGAAAAAAAAAAAGAGAAAAAAGAAGATTCCTGTTGCATGCTGTTTTTAAAATTTCAAAATTTTCATGTTTGTATTTGGTGTCAGTTTCCTTGCTAGGAAGATTCATGTATCTTGTGAGTGAAAGGCAAGTGTCTGTTCTGCAAACAGTAATATATGAGATACTGAATTTGTGGAGAACTCATGCAGTTTACTGAAGGAAATGGGAAAGTTACCTTTTTATCCTTGGAAAAAGTACTTTCTGTGAAGAAACGTGCTTTTGCTACAACTATGAGTAGGAATGAAAGAAAAAAGGCACGAAGAAGTTCTGCAAGTCCAAGCTGTCATTCAGACCCAAATAGCTGTCATGTAGGTCGTAGTTCACGAATTTCTAAAGTAAGTGCTTTTGTGGTTTCCCTTGCATGTCTCATAAAAGATATAATGTCTCATAAAGATATAATCATATACCATAAAAGTTAGGAAGAAGGGAAAAAATATCTTAAATAAACGAGGCGGTATAATTTTTGTATTATCAAAATGAGTAGCAATATTTCCCTTCAGTTGCAGAGGTTTTTGCGATCTTGTGTTGCAAATTCTGTTCTGACATATTTTCTTTACTGCCATTGGATTCTAAATTGTTTCAATCCTGGTGTTGGGAGTTATAGATATTAGAAATAATAGTCATTTTGTAATATGGTTTGGGAATACATAGCGCATGATTCAGTGGCTGCCTAATGTAGTGAGATAATGATAGAGTTATATACGGACATCAACGGCCAAAGAGTTCAAAGGTTGCCCTTTTACTTTGATTAGCATTGATTGGAGGGATGTAATTGGTCTTTAAGTTTTTGTTCTGTCGTTTTGAGATTTTCTGTGGTTTTTCTTATCGGTTTCATTCTTTTTCTTTTTTCTGATTTGGGAGGACTCCTTGTCCTCTTAAACTTTGTTCTTCATCCTCATATATGCATATATATATATATATATATATATAGAGAGAGAGAGAGAGAGAGAGAGAGAGAGAGAGCTCCATTGAGATGTTTGAATTGCTTAAATGATTGTGCAAAAGTAGCAAAATATATTATAACGCGTGAATTTTGTTATTTTGATTTCTCTTTGTGCAGATTGGGTATTGATCTCAACTTTTTGTTTTTTCACTCACGAGTATATTAGTAATTGTATGCATATTTTCATTATGTTAAATCCATCTATGTAAATTCATTCTTTAGAAGTTTTGTTACTTTGAGAAGATGTGAAACAGTTATATGCCTCTGTAACCTCCTCGTGGATCCTCAGGACACAAATAAGTTGTCACCTTTGGAAATGGTTGAACATCTTAGGAAGGGAATTGGATCCTCTGGAAAGGTTATTTTCTCCTCATTTTTGCCTCTCTCTCTCTCTCTCTCTTAATTTTTTTTTTTAAATTGATTGTTTGGGATTGAGAATTAAGATGAATGGTCAATTTTACTATTGTTCTTGGGACATGGCAGTGGATCATGTGCAAACAGCTTCGTCTTTCATTTTTTATAATTAAATATGTTGAATTAGGGCACTGGATGCGTCTGATGCAGATATTTTTTACTCTTACATTTAAACGTTCCAGTTATCGATTCAGTTTGGAGTTTTTGCTTGATGCAGATAGTGCATGTTGAAGACATTGGTGCCAGGAATGCTGTTTATGTGGAAATTCCGAATGAACTTTCACAAGACATGATATCCACACTTAAAAATATTGGAGTCACTAAACTGTATAGCCACCAGGTGTGGATGTTATATGCATAGCTATTTTCTATAATCTATATCTTTTTATCGTGTTTCATCTCTTATGGAGTCATGGTTCTTGCAGGCAGAATCAATAGAAGCATCCTTGGCTGGAAAGAATGTTGTTGTAGCAACGATGACATCTAGTGGCAAATCTCTTTGCTATAATCTTCCAGTTCTACAAGTGCTGTCTCAGAATACGTTGTCATGTGCTCTGTACTTATTTCCAACAAAGGTAGGATGGGAAAGTATATGTTGATGTAAATCAGAAGCACACGCAAGTACATGCATATATGTTATTCGTGTTTGTAATCCAAATGCTTCATGGATGAAGGCTTTAGCTCAAGATCAACTACGAGCTTTATTAGTCATGACTAAAGAGCTTGATTGTCGTTTAAACATTGGTGTATATGATGGCGATACTTCTCAAGGGGATAGGACATGGCTTCGTGATAATGCTAGACTGGTAAATAATAACTTACAATTGCCTAACAGTTTTCTTAGACTTGAATCGCTTTAAGTTGTGCTCAAATTTTGTCTGGTTGCTCACAGTTGATCACAAATCCGGACATGCTGCATTTGTCTATATTGCCATACCATAAACAATTTCGTCGGATCTTATCGAACCTTAGGTATGGCATTATTGACTGGATTCTTAATTTCTTTTGACATTGACTTACAAATTAGTTCTCTTTGTTTTTAATGCCGGTATCAATGATGTCTTTATTGTTTATCTTGATTGTGGTGTTTGTCTCTGCATTAGTCGTATTCTTTGATTTCTATCAAGAGTTTATATATATATATATATATATATATATATCTGTTGGTGGAATACTAGAAAACTAAAGAATTGCAAGTGAACAGAGGACAACGGAAAAAGGAAATGAACACCACAGATTTTCTCGAGGTTCGGACTGAGATTGTCTTATGTCCTCATTGAGCTACCTCACAGGAAGCTCTTCACTATCAGAGACTGAAAAATTACACCTTCGATCCTCACAGATTCTCACAGAGAAGAAACCCTAAACCACTCAGAAACTAAACACCCAAGAAAGACCCAGTGTTTACAGTAAAAATTCCGAGAGGGAGCAATCCTTCAACTACCCTGATTCTCTCAAATCCTAAACACAATAACCCTCTTTCTCTCTACACAAATAGTTTCTTTCAGAGTGATTCTTCTCTCTCTAACTCACGAAGGCAAGAATATAGAACTGAGAATCCTAATTCTATTAGTTCATATTTACATTAGACTTAACCTAGCTATAGGAAGATAACCGTCCACATGTATGGTTCTGATAAAGAAGCTTTTCATTATGGATTCTTCTTGAACTTCTTGTCGTTTATAAGAGCTGCACCAAAAACGACTCGTCATAGAAGCTTAGGATTAACTCCAAACTCTACTTGTTGTCGTTTCAGTGGAATTAACCAACATACTCCACCTTAATTTCACCTAGAAGACAACAGATAAATTTGAACTTGCTGTGCGGGGCATTGCTCCACCTTGAGTCTTCATGTATGTCCAATACTTAGCAAGTCCAGGCAATTCTAGAACTTGCTTGCAGGAACCACCTTTGTAGCCATATCTGAAAAATTATGCTCTATATTGATCTTTTCCAATGCTATCACTTGTTCTTCAACCTTTTCTCTAATGAAATGGCGTCTACCATCAATGTGCTTAGTTTTCTCATGATTACTGGATTTTTACACAAGTGAATAGTGGACTGATTATCAGATTGAATGGTAGCAGTCCCCTTCAGGACCTGTAACTCCTTCAGCAGCCCTTGAAGCTATATTGCTTCTTTGAAGCCTTCAACCCCAGCTACATATTCTGCTTTTGTGCTAGACAGAGCCACAATAGGTTGTAACTGAGACTTCCAGCTACACAGTTCCACTGATTGTCATTCCATATGTTGAAGTTGATCTTCTACTGTCTCTATCACATGCAAAGTCAAAATCTACAAAACCATCTAGAGTAATATGGTTAGAATTGACTTTGTTACTATTGACATATTTTAACAACCATTTCAGGGCTAACCAATGTTCCTGACCAGGATTTGACAAGTTTTTACTCAAAACACTAACTGCATAGGCCAAATCTGGTCTAGTGCATATCATAGCATACATTAGAGATCCTATTGCATTAGAACAAGGAACCTTGGCCATTTTTATCTTCTGTTCTTCAGTGGTGGGAGATTGCTTAGCAGATAACTTAAAATGAGCAAATAATGGTACCTTAACAGGTTTAGACTGATCCACGCAAAACCTTTGAACTAATTTCTTCAAATATTGCTCCTGAGATAAATACGGAATTTTAAGTTGCCTGTCCCTCCTAATATCCATGCCTAAAATCCTTTTAGCAGGACCAAGATCCTTCATATCAAACTCTACACATAATATTTTCTTAAACTTTCTAATAATACCTCCCTCATGCCTACTAGGAGGTCTCACCGTTCTTCTTTGATGATCTCTTGTCAGTTGATAATCATCAAGATTTTGAACGTGAAGATGTTGATCAGCACTGTTGGAATCTAGAAAGACTTCAAAAATTGGTTGATTGCCATTGGAGGATTGCTGATCAATTTCTTGGCCTTGAGGAGGATTATTTGGGTGATAGTTATATTGCTCCACCTCAAACTGAAGTGGCTGAGATTCTTTTGATCCTTTCCTTGCATCATCCTTAGTAGAGATAGTAGTATCTTTGTACTTTTTTAAATAAGGCATGTCAATTTCATTGAAAATCACATCTTTGCTAATAAAAATTTTGAATCTAGGGCCGTCTTGAACACAAAGCTTATAACCCTTTACCCCTCTGGATAACCTAAGAAAATACACTTTAAAGACTTAGGATCTAACTTCCCCTCTCTTTGGTGTGCATAAGCTGCACAACTAAAGATTCTAAGGTTATCTAAACTAGGTGGTTTTCCTGTCCAACATTTTTCTAGGGTTTTTAACCCTATGGGTTTACATGGGCTTCTATTTATTAAATAGCAAGCAGTGCGAACAGCTTCACCCGAAAAATGTTTATTAAGGCCAGCTCCAAATAACATACATCTAGCCTTTTCCATAAGAGTCCTATTCATCCGTTTAGCTATTCCATTCTGTTGATGGGTTTTCTTAACTGTTCTATGTCTCATGATACCTCTATCAGCACAAAACTTAGTAAATTCCTCGTCACAAAACTCCAACCCATTATTTGTCCTAAAGCCTTTAACTTCTTATTTTTCTGGTTTCTACTAATATTTTCCATTGTTTGAATTTTTGAAAACACTCATCCATAGTTTTGAATAGATACAACCACACTTTCCTAGAAAAATCATCTCCTATGGAAAGAAAATACCTAATCACCATAATTAGGAATTCTTTTGGGGCCCCATAGATCTGTATGCATATAATCTAGTGGTTGTTTTGCTCTATAGGATGAGGCAAAGAAACTGAGCCCATGTTGCTTTCCAAGAATGCGTTGTTCACAAAATTCGAGTTCACCAAGGTCTTCTTTTCTAAGCAGGCCTTGCTTGCTCAGCTCTCGAAGACCTCTTTCAATGATGTGGCCAACTCTGCTATGCCAGATTTTTGTAGTCACTTTTGACTTTGCTGCTATTTCTGCAGATCCAGTGAATGTGTGCCCTTGTGGGACATAAAGACCATGTTGTTTCACCCCTTTCATCACCACC
Source organism: Artocarpus hirsutus (assembly GCA_946598075.1). Lineage (NCBI taxonomy): Eukaryota > Viridiplantae > Streptophyta > Magnoliopsida > Rosales > Moraceae > Artocarpus > Artocarpus hirsutus. The sequence continues at coordinate 14,834 of CAMOHE010044098.1, forward strand.
ATGGAGCCTTTTACAATCTTCATGGTTCCAGCATCTGCTTTGTAGCTATAACCAACATCATCATGTGCATCTAAGGGGATAAGGTGTCTCCTTAATTCAGGAATGTGTCTAACATTCTTGAGAATGTGAGTTTTGTTGTCTTGAAGTTTTAAGGCAATAGAACCAACACCAACAACTGAGCATGAACGATCATTGCCCATTAGAACATTCCCACCATCAAACAGCATATAATCCACGAATCATGTTTTCTTGAGGCACTTGTGGTATGTGTAAGCCAGAATCCAAAACCCACCCATCTTCTTGTTTCTTGGTACTAATAACCAACATTTCAGAACTTTCATATCCATCGACCTGGTTAGCAGCAGCCGTGTCTTTTTCCCCATTTTTCTATTCAGCTAACTTCTTTTTCCACTCTTTGCAAAACCTTTTGATATGTCCAACTTTATTACAATAGTAGCACTTCCTATCATTTGTACTAGATTTAGATCTGGAGTTTGGCGTAAATCTTGTCTTGCTTAAATCTCTCCTTTGTGGCCTTCCTCTAGAAAAGAATTCTTCATCCCCATTTGAATCCTTCATTCTTTAACTCTAGTTCTCTTGACCTCAAGGCTAAGAGAACATCTTCCAAGGAGAGGGATTCTTTGCCATACTTGATGTCATTCTTAACATCTTTACAGGAATCAAGAAGTGAAATTAGGAGAATTACAGCTTGATTTTCTTCGTCAATCTTTTCCCCAATATTAGCAAGATCAATGACAATCTTATTAAAAGCGTCTAAATTTTTCTCCAGTTCTTTATTGGGATCCATCTTAAATTCGAAAAGACTCTCCTTAAGATATATCTTATTTGTCAAGGATTTGGTCATGTAAAGCTGCTCGAGTTTGAGCCATATCTTTGCTATTGTATTTTCCTCATTTACTTGTCGAAGGACATTGTCTGCCAAATAGAAGATTATTTTGGAAAAAACTATTTCTTGCGTTTTCTGCCTTCTCTGCATCAGTGCTAGAAACATCACTCATTTTCCTAATGCCTTCAAAACCTTTTGCTGGACAAGAATCGCTTTGTGTTTTTTTCGCCATAGACCGAAATGTCCAAACCCATCGACTTTTTTCAATTTAAACTTCACAGTGCCCATCTTCAATTTTTGATTTGAAACCCTTTCAAGAACTTGCTAAGATTTTTCTCAAAAACCACCAATGCTTTAGATATACCTTCAAACTAGGCTCTGATACCACTTGTAGGTCAAATACCAAAAAACTAAAGAATTGCAAGGGAACAGAGAACAAAGGAAAATAGAAATGAACACCACAAATTTTATCGAGGTTCGGATTGAGACTGTCCTTCGTTCTTGTTGAGCTACCCAACAGGAAACTTTTCACTATCAAAGACTGAAAAATTACACCCTCGATCCTCACAGATTCTCACAGAGAAGAAACTTTAACCACTCAGAAACTAAACACCCAAGAAAGACCTAGTGTTTACAGAGAATATTTTCAGAGGGAGCAATCCTACAGCTACCCTGATTCTCTTAAGCCCTAAACACAATAACCCCTCTTTCTCTCTCTACAAATAGTCTCTCTCAGAGTGATTCTTTCTCTCTCTAACTCACGAAGGCAAGAATACAGAACTGAGAACCCTAGTTCTACTATTACATATTTATACTAGACTTAACCTAGCTAACATAAGAAGATAACCATCCACGTGTATGGTGCTGATAAAGAAGCTTCTCATTCTGGATTCTTTTTGAACTCCTCGTCATTTATAAGAGCTGCACCAAAAACGACTTGTTGTAGACCCTTAGGAGTAACTCCAAACTCTGCTTGTTGTCATTCCAGTGGAATTAACCAACAATGTATACATATTATCTTTTATGTTAGGTTTGTAGTTGTTGATGAGGCGCATGCTTACAAGGGAGCATTTGGCTGCCATACCGCTTTTATACTAAGAAGACTTAACCGGCTATGTGCACATGGTAATTTATTTATTTATTTTTTTTTTGGAATCTACAAAAGATAGTGCAAGCTAATATAAACTTTTTGTGGTCCTGTATGTCTAGGTTTCATTACATGTAGGTAGGTAGATACACTCACACGTACACATGTTGGTGTTTTTCATCTGTGTTGGTTGGAGAAATTACTTGGGTGCTTCTTGTGTGTGCAGTGTATGGAAGTGATCCTTCTTTTGTATTTTCCACAGCAACCTCTGCGAATCCTCGTGAACATTGCATGGTAAAGATTTTTGGAAGATAATTACATATTTTTTGCTACAAGTTTAAATTTTGCGATTCATACTTTCAAATGTTTGGTCTAGTGGCAAAGATTTTTGGAAGACAATTACATATTTTTTGCTACAAGTTTAAATTTTGCGATTCATACTTTCAAATGTTTGGTCTAGTACCTTTTCTGGCTAGTTTCTTTGTTGTCTATTTTGCTTTGTCTATCTTACACTAGGAAAAAGTCCTTGGTGATTATGGTGATGTTGGACCCTGGCTGGATGCTATGTTTC
>CAMOHE010044098.1:17358-30779 GCA_946598075.1 Artocarpus hirsutus
CATGTTGGTGTTTTTCATCTGTGTTGGTTGGAGAAATTACTTGGGTGCTTCTTGTGTGTGCAGTGTATGGAAGTGATCCTTCTTTTGTATTTTCCACAGCAACCTCTGCGAATCCTCGTGAACATTGCATGGTAAAGATTTTTGGAAGATAATTACATATTTTTTGCTACAAGTTTAAATTTTGCGATTCATACTTTCAAATGTTTGGTCTAGTACCTTTTCTGGCTAGTTTCTTTGTTGTCTATTTTGCTTTGTCTATCTTACACTGGGAAAAAGTCCTTGGTGATTATGGTGATGTTGGACCCTGGCTGGATGCTATGTTTCTGAAATTATATGGAGGCCTGTGGTACACTATTGATGAGAAAGATGAATATAGACGTGCCTATATGGGTTTTCTTTGATGGTGCAAGTAATTCAAGCAGATGCTGGAATGAGTTGCGTTGTTTTGTCCATTTGCTAAGATCAGTAGAATGCTTGACATTTTCCTTTCATCTGGCCCTGGTCCAAAGGAGTTTGTGAGTAAGTCATAGACCTGTTAGATAGCCTTACCAGCTGCCGTAGAACATGTTATGATGTGGTTGAATGTCAGATCTCGCCTTGTTTTTTTGGTTGGGAAGGCCAAGAGATCCAGTTAGAAGCATTTAACGAATCAAAAAAGGTAGATAGGCCCCAGTAGGGAGTGACTTTTAGAAAAAGATCCCAAAAAAGAGAAAAGGAAAACATATGCACCCATGTTTGTACATAGAAATATAAGCTACATAGAAATAAAAACATATCTCGCCTGGTTTTTTTGGATAGCAGTCCAACATTCTTGGCTTTAGTTAGGAGTTGGGCCCCTTTTCTGTAGCCTAACTCTGTTTTTGACCATTGATATCCTTCATCTCTTGTTTTAAAATATAAGCTTACGAAGATGCCCTTACATGCATTGCATTTTTTTGCCCTTTTAATTATTCTTTAGCCAAACTTGTTAAATTACGTTTCATTGATTGCTCAATAGTATTTGTATAAATGACTTAGAGAAATTACTTGTCCATTCCCTTAGGATCTTGCAAATCTCCCAACAGTGGAGCTGATTCAGAATGATGGAAGCCCCGCTGCCAGGAAGCTCTTTGTTCTTTGGAATCCTGTTGTCGATCCAGAAAATGTAGTTGCTTTGTTACAATTCTGCCCTATAAAATTCTGACACATTGAATGTTCTCAAATTTTTCTCTAATGATGTTTGCTTATAGGTGTCAAAGAAAAGACATTGTAGCTGGGGTACTAGTGAATCAGCTAATGAAAATGATAAATTTAGAAGTACAAGGTAACAATTTGTAACCTTTATTTGCATGGAGAATTTCGGGATATTTCCCATTCTTAGAATGTCAAGTTTTTCCAGGAACTATTCCCATATACTTGAATCAAATTATTGGGTTTTCTAATATGTAGTTTGACTGTCATTCCCTGGAGCAGTCAACCACTCCTCTTTTTTGTTTCTGTTTACTGGTAATATAGTATTTATAGCTTTTCTGTCAACTTGAGAATTGTACATGCATGTGTGAGAATATAAGTAGATAAATACAAGCATGCATGCTACATAACTGGGGTGTGCTTTTCATATTTCAGAAGAGAGCCTTAGACGGACATGCAAATTTACGCATCCAATATTTATAATTTTTATATCATTGTTTTTTTTTTTTCCCTTTCATTTTTAATCTAAAAAAATCTATATTATGATGCTTGGTGCATTGTTTTTCTTTGCAGCCCAATTTTGGATATTTCGCTCCTTTTTGCAGAAATGATTCAGCATGGACTTCGTTGCATCGCATTTTGTAAGACGCGTAAACTATGTGAGCTTGTCTTATCCTACACGTAAGAACCATTAATATATTGGATTTTAGTAGTTTGATGCTATATAAAATTATTTATGGCCTTATTAGCTGTGCCTCATTTTATTTGTCTGGTATTCAGTGGAAATTTGAATTTTTAGCTCTTGTTTTGCGTTTAAAGATGATGGAACTGAAACCACAGTTACATGGTTTTGATAGGCGTGAAATTCTTCAGGAGTCAGCACCTCATTTGATTGATTCCATATGTGCTTATCGTGCTGGCTACATTGCTGAGGTCAGTAGGCTGTTCACCTAGCTTGTTGATCAGCATAATTGCATTAAAACTCTCTGTGGCTGGTTTAGACAATCTCATATCTGTTGCATTATCATGTGCTTATATTTATTTTTCTTCCTTGCTTATTGCCTTCATGGTTTCTACCCTTTCTCAATTTGGCTTGTAATTTAGGATAGCGAAAAGGATAGAGTTGCTTTCTAACTACCTGGAACTTTTTGTTTGTCCTGTTACTAGCCTACCATTAGACAGAGAGAGAAGAATAATTCAGGAAGAAGAAAGAACAATGGAGAGATTTTTTTGTGCTCAATTATAATCATTAAAATTTTAGAGTAAAAAAACAATCACCAAGTCTGTTTACAGACGAATAAACAAAATTTTATTAATGAAGCAACATATTTTAATAGATAAATGCTATTTTAAATTCTTATTTCTATCTCGTTCCTTATTATATTACGTTTCTTTGTCATATAAGTGCATGCATCCCGTTCATATTTTTATTTGTTTTTGGCATTGTGGCTGTCTTACAAGGCAGGATAGGCGGAGTATAGAGAGAGATTTTTTTGGCGGGAAGCTTTGTGGGGTTGCTGCAACAAATGCCCTGGAATTGGGTATTGATGTTGGGCATATTGATGTAACGCTCCATCTAGGCTTTCCCGGTAGTATTGCTAGGTAGAGTTCCACTTCTATCTATTTCCACTCTAATGCAGTTTTTCACTGTAACTGTTCTGGTTTTCATTTTCATTTCTATTTCTCTAAATTATATCTTTAGCTTATGGCAACAAGCTGGTAGAGCCGGGAGGAGAGAAAGACCTTCACTTGCTGTATATGTTGCATTTGAAAGCCCTCTTGATCAATATTTTATGAAAAATCCAAGGAAACTTTTTGGGAGCCCAATTGAGTGCTGTCATGTTGATTGTCAAAATCATCAGGTTTTGAGTTTTGTCATCTAAACTTTTAGCTTTCGGTGTTTATTTTCCCAACTCGGTAAAACTTAAAACTTCTCATATTGTCGTTTTATTACTTCCAGGTTCTTGAACAGCATTTGGTTTGTGCTGCCCTTGAATACCCGTTGAGTTTGCATTTTGATGAAAAATATTTTGGTCCTGGTTTAAACAGCACCATAGTGTCTCTTAAAAATAGGGGATACTTGGGTACTGATGCATCATGTGATTCTTCCACTCAACTGTGGAACTATATGGGTCATGAGGCATGTAAATTCTTTGCATTTTGGCATATTCTTCATGTTCTTTGAGTTAAAAGTATTTGTAGCTTCTACAGTTCTCCGAGTTATTGTCTTTGTTTCTGCATATGCAGTAGCCCTTGTTAGATTTTTGTGTCCAATATTTCTTTCTGTATTTTTACCCCCAACTCATTCCTCCCAAAAAAAAAAAAAAAAAAAACAGAAAATTCCTTCACGTTCAGTCAGTATTCGGGCAATAGAAAATGAGAGGTACAAAGTTATAGATCAACAGACAGAAGAAATCCTTGAAGAGATTGAGGAAAGCAGGGCCTTCTTTCAGGTAATAATATTGATAGTATATGGAGTGCATTTATCAAGTCTTCCAACGTCTGTCTTCCAAATCTGCAGAATAGATTGCATATCTGGCCAATGATTGTTGTAAGTGCAGTTCATTTGTTTTATTGATCTTTCATCGTTCAGGTATATGAAGGTGCCATATATATGCGGCAAGGAAAAACCTACCTTGTTAAAAGCTTAAACTTATCTAGTAAGATTGCATTGTGCAAAGAAGCTGATTTGAAGTACTACACAAAATCGAGAGACTGCACAGATATTGAAGTTGTCGGTGGAAAAATTGTACGTCCACTCCTATTGTTTATTCTCATCTTCTTTCAGGTCCATTTTGTTGAACATTGGAAATGCAAGATTCCCTTTTATTCACTGCTTGAATTTAAGAGTTACCACGTTTATTAGGCTAGCTTTAAACAGATGTTAAAGTGAACATGCTGTCTTTCAGAGGAAGGGGAGATCTGTTACAAATTATTTTTTCGGTTTAATCTGATACTCACAACCTGTATTAAGTTGTCCCGCAGAAGAAATGAGACTTGTCAAACAAAAGGGGGGAAGCAAGAAATCTGAAAAAAAAAAAAAAACCAAATTTTCAATATCTGTTATTTATTCATTTATTTATGGTGTCAGCAATTTATGTAAGCATTTGCAAGTAGCTCTCACCATTTGTTTTCAGGATTGTGTTTTTGTCGATTAATAAACACTCACCTTGAGCTTCTTCTACTTTTGTTTAGGCCTATCCACCAGGGGTTTCCAACAATCAGCGCTCAAGAACAGCTGCCCGAGCAAATCTTTGCAAGGTTACGACTTCTTGGTTTGGCTTCCATCGCCTGTGGAGAGGAAGCAATGAAATATTCGATACAGTTGAACTTGCACTTCCTAAATATTCATACGTGTCACAGGTACGTTTAAGTGCAGAATGGTGCTGTTAGTTGCTTTAATGAACTAATTTTAATCTGTCATCATAACTTGTTTTCATGCTCTTTATGTGTGTGTGTGTGTGTGTATTTTACATTTATATCCATAATTTTGTTTCTCATTCTCACAACAGGCAGTGTGGGCTCCAGTTCCACAGGCAACAAAATTAGCTGTTGAGATGAAGGGGTTGGATTTTCGTGCAGGCTTGCACGCTGCTTCTCATGCTCTTTTGAATGTGGTGCCTCTGTAAGTCATAACTTATTATTGTTGTCGTGTCGTCGTTGTCGTTTATTTTCTGAATTTGTTGATTTGATATATTGCATCGATTTTCTATTGCTTTGCTTCGAGTTGCAATTTACAGTAATGACTGGAACCATCATCTTTAAAGTAATTGAAGTTTGTGACTTGGAAAGAAAAATAAAAATTTTATGTGTTTCAAAATCAATTGAAAGTCTAACTGCATTGTGATGATTTACATGAAGACGTATCATATGCAACTCATCGGACTTGGCCCCAGAATGCGCAAACCCTCACGACACCCGTTATTTTCCAGAAAGAATTCTATTATATGATCAGCATCCCGGAGGTCTTGGTGTGTCCGTGCAGGTAAGTCATACAACGGGAATTTTTTGGAGTAACTTTACATCAATGCTAAAACTAGGTTTGGATTGTTAACCAACTCTTCTTTTAAACTCTCAGACCATTCACCACTTACTGATCTTTGCTAATGCATCTCTTTCTTAGTTTGTTTTACACTTTTTTACTTTGTATGTACTATTATCTGCAATAGGTTCAACCCTTTTTCATGGAATTGTTAACTTCTGCTCTGGAACTTCTCAAATCTTGTCACTGCCCAGGAGATGTCGGTTGTCCTCATTGTATTCAAGTCAGGCTCTCTCTCTTTCTCTCTCTCTCTCTCTCTCTCTATATATATATATATATATGTATATATGTCTGCGTGTGTGTAGACTTGTCTATGGTCCTTCTGAGAGTCGGCGTTGAATAAGTGTCCGGTTATGTTTCTCACTATTATATGTTATGTGATCCTTCCAGAGAAAAAGCATGTGTGCGCGTGTATTTCAAAAGCATTTTAACTTGCTTCTATCAGGGATTAGCTTCTCAAGTTTTGTATCTTGCAGAGTTTTGCTTGTAAGGAATATAATGAGGTTCTCCACAAGGATGCAGCCATTATGCTCATCGAGGTTGAGACTTGAGAACTAATGGACTTCTATCTTTTATAGAACTTTATTTTCACCATGACATTGACCGGATTCTTTCTCCATACAGGGTGTTCTTGACGCCGAGGAATCGTAGCGTTAACGGGAGAGGAGCAAATAGAAAAAGTTATAATTAAATGGAAGCCTTGTTGAAAAAAGTGTATGCTTTGTGATTTTTTTTTTCGGCTCTCCTCTAACAGGATAGCATAGCATGTAATTTTTGACTTATTTTTTCAATATAATAGGATGTTTGATACATAGGTTCAAAACCGTTTAATGCAATTAAAACCATAAAAGCATTTCAAATTGACGTTTGGTAAATTAATAACCAAGGCTAGTTTAATGGTGGCGGTTTTAAACCGGTCAAACCCTCAAAACTTAAACTTTGGCTCCTCTTCAAGTTTGTACAGTTTGAATCATTTTTTACAATAAAAACTATTCTTGTTCTTATTTTTTTCATAAACTATAGTTTTTCAAACTCTAGTTTTTGTTTTAAACTTGATGTGATATTTTATTCTCGTTTTAAACCTTTACGTTTTCAAACTTTAGTTCAAGACCATTATTTAAACCATACAATTATAACATATAGTTTAAACCGTAAAGTTTTAAACGATACCATTTTGAATCCATATATCAAACGAACCAAAAGTGTTTATTCCTCTGTTGCCATTCTTCAAACTTTTTAACTCTTCGCTTGCTAACCACGTGTCAGTTTTTTGATTATTGTCGAGAGGAAGCAGCTTGGGATGGATAATAACGATTAGAGAATCTAAAATGCATTGTGAAAATGATTTGTCATTGTCAAAGTTTGATATTTGAGTGGACAAAAACAGCTCTTGAATACAAATTTAATTTTCAGGGAAAAAATTTATGAATGGTCCTGAATTATTCTCTATAATCTGGTTATTTGTCAATTTGCCTTCGAACATTTTTATTAGAAAAAGTATTGAGTTGTTACGAAATTCAAACTTCCACAGGTCAAACGCTCGATGTATGTTTTGCATTTGTGCAACATTAGCTACAATATGGTAAATAATTTTTGAGAGCCTCCAGTGCGGAAAATATTTGTTTCTTAAAACGAGAAAATCACACCGAATTGCTACGTTAATATATATATATATATATATATATATATATAGAGGCATACTTGTTTTCAAACATTTCAATAGTTATATTCTTAATAAAGATAGATTTTAATAAACACTGATAATATGTAAGAATTTAATTTTATTAATTATCATATTTTTTTTGAACAACTATCAAATTAATTTAGATCCGTTTGATTCATATCACATGGTTAATAATAATACTTATTAAAAACGTAACTATTAAAAGCACACTCATACATATATATATATATATATATATATGTAATACGCACGTTGCACGTTTTAAGTTGTAATTGAAGTTTTTATAACGTATATTATGAATAGAATAAAAAATGTATTTAGAGATTCAAAAAGAAAAAGTTAGACAAAGAAATAAAGCTATGCAATTTATGAATTGTACAAATTTGATTCTTTGTTTGATTAATTGTTTATCTTTAGACAAAATATGGCATGGTATAACGGTCAGGGTTCTACGAGCAATAGAGTAGTATAAGAAACAAATAAATCGAAAGCTATTGTTCAAAAGGGACAAAAAAATGTGGACTAATGACACAATTTGATCTTTTATTTTAAATATGTATTTTTTAGAGATTTTTGTTCAAAATTGCAATTGTTTTATCAGATTATTTTTCAAAACCCTCATTGCTATTATTGTGTTAGATTCTATTTAATTGCATTATAAGCATAATTAACCACAAGTAAGAAGATTGTTTTGGTGAGAAAGTTAAAATTGGAGTATGAGAGATATTGAGAAGACTATGGTAGAGTGCGGGAAAAGAAAGAAAAAGAAAGAAAAAGAAAAAAAGTTAAATATTGAGAAATAAAAAACAAAAACTTATGGCACCCAATATGAAGGAAAATAGTAGACAAACATGCTCTAAAATAAGAAAAAAATGTAAATAAAAATAAAGACTACAGTAAAGCACTATAAAATTAAAAGAGAAAAAAGTAAAGTCCCTAAAAAGAAGGAAGAAGAGAAAAGATAAAATATCAAAAACTTAAGAAAGCATAAAAAAAAAAAAAGTAAAACAGTGGTAAATTTAAAAGAAAAAAAAAATATTCAAGTAAGAGATTCAAATAAACGAATTAAACCCCAAAAAAAACACCAAAAAAAAAGGAAAGAAAAAAAAGGTAAACAAAGATTACCAAAAAAAGCAAAAAAGAAAAAAAAAAGTGTCAAAATGCAAGCATTTTGGACTACCGGGTGAATAGTGATTTATATACATGATTAATATGAATAAATTAATTAAATATCTAAGGATTTAGGACATACTTGCCTCGAGAGGGACTTCCAAAGACCAAAACGTGTGTTAGATTTACACGAGCCAACGGCCAAAACCAACGCAGAACAGAAGAACTCCCTTGTCCTCAGCTCCCAGCCCATGTTTAAATTGATCACACCGTCTGATCATCTCACGCAAACCAGACTCCCTCATTCAAAGGGTCCCACACACACATGATATCCAAAAATCAGGAAAAAAAAACCTACCAAAGCACCAAAAGGTCCGTTTTTGACAATAGAAAAGGAATAGTGAGTCTTTATGAACTCTTTTAAAATATCTAAGCATATTTATAAAAAAAAAAAAAAGGTACTCCACCTATATGCTCATACGACATTTAAAACCCAGTAGCATACTCTTAGGGACATCTCACTCGTGAAACTTTAATCTAATAGCTCTAGTTAATGACTAGTCCAACTTTAGGAGTATCGGACTAGAGACCAACCCTATCATACTCACTCACGTGTTATATTGATATTCCTCTACCTGATCTAATGCTCTCTTAATCATAGAAGTGACATCATTAAAGATCTCTAAAGAGATTCTTATAAAAGCAAAAACAAACAGTGGACCAAATTATCAACGTGCGGTGGATAATAAGTGAATTCCAGCCACACACGCATATATAGCTATAATTTTATAGAGCCTTTGAATATATTCCTCTCCACTTTATCTCTTCTGCTACCTCTTTTTAGAGTTCATTGGTTCCTAGGCGCTAGCAGTTTCTCAGATTCTTTTTGACCCTATAAAATACTTCTAATCTGCAAAAAGGAGAGACTTAGAAAACAATTTGTATATTCCACCATTTAATTACATAGGAAAATTTAGGGCCATGCAGTTTTCCTTGAAAAACAAACAAACTCATGCTCTAATGTACACCATATATGTTTAATACCGAAAATAATAATAATAATAATAACTATACTTTATTTTGGTAGATATACCTTATTTTGTATTTTCATCTCTACATTTTTTTTTGCAATTGAGTTCGCATTAACAAAATTTCCAATTTTTTTCATAGTTTTGGCTATTTAAAAATTCATAAAGTTCTCAAGTAATTACAATATTTGGGGGAATGAAATCCCTTAGCAATGGGATACCATTTTGTCTATCAATTTATCTTATCTTCTCTGCGTAACGTTATCTTTCCAACAACTAAACATCAATAAGTCAATAAAATATATAAAAGAATTATAGAATTATAGGCATAAAGATCAGCAAAACATTGTCATTTTCTTAGAGTAATGAAGTTTTATCTGGGAGAGAGGACCTCAATTTTCATAAAACAAGATGTTCTTAGCTTGTATACATACATATATAAATATATGTATGTATATGGACACACATACATATGTATATCATATTGATGTACCGCATTGTAGGCTGCTTTTTCACGCGAAAAAACATGTATAGAACTCAAATAGCAAGTTTATCATTAAAAAAAAAAAAGAAAGAGTTCTTAATGATACTTAGTGATGTCTGCGAGCTATGATTCGTTTATTATTATTATTATTATTATTATTATTATTATTATTATTATTCCGTCTAGAGAGATCTTTATATTGCTTATTTATAAAATATACTTCTTCCTATAAACTTGTGTGTACAACTAATCAGTTAGAGACCTGATCGAGTGGAGAAGTAAATGGGGCGGGCGATAGCACCGCATGGTGGTGCCGGCGACTTCCCACTCACTATGTTGCTGGAGCACCGCCTGCTTTGTGAAAATGGCCTTCGCCACTGCCTCCACATTGGCGTTGAAGCTCTCCGAGGAGGAAAGCATGCCTTGGACGTCGTTGAGCTCGTGGTAATAAACTATAAACATCGTGCTCATTATTATCATTATTTCTTTTCATTTCCACCAACTAAAACTCCTGTGCTTAATTAATTATGTTAAGCATCATATTATCTCTACATAAATTGCTATTCATACATAAACCAGTGACGGAGCTACTTGTAGTTGAGTGGGAGCACATGCCTCCATTCAATTTTTGAAGTATTAATTTTTTGCTTAAATATTTTTATAAAATTTTAGTGTACTTTTGTTGTACATGAAAAATTTTGATTTTATTCTCATTATTCTGAAAAAAAAAAAAATTATGATTTCTCCATTTACTTAACAATCAAAACATATAGCTATGTTTGTTTAAAATAAAAATTATAAGTAATTTTTTACATAACATTCTCATGGATAAAAAAATTATGGCTCGGCCATCATATAAATTTTATATTTTATTTTTTGAATGAGTGAAAAACTACATGTAGGATCGATGATACTAACTAATTATTTGACTCCATTATTCTCTTCAAGTATGAGTATTTAGGTAAGTATCGTCTAATCTTAAGAAGATATGATTTATAACTACTTAGCATATTGGATGAAGTGCATAGTAGATATATTCGGCATCATTAAGTTAGTTTTTCTTTATTGGTTTTGAGCTAGCCTTGCCCACATTTTTTTTAACACCTAGATATATATATTTGAAGGGATTACATGACACATATTTAGACAAATATATGTATGTGTATATATGCACTAGCAGGTGTATGATCGTGCTTTGATGCGGTCTATACTATTCTTCTATTGAGTTATTCTTGAGCTTCTATGATAGAAGTTTCAAAGCTAATTTCGTGATTACCCTTTTCTTACCCTTTTCTTCTAATTAGGAGTTTATTCTCGTGTTTGTATTTGTTCTTCGTGTTTGTATTTGTTCTGCTCTGTTATGGGAGTGATTTTTTGATAGGCGGTTTAGGATCCATTGTTTGAATCGTGGTTTGAGGTTCCACCCAAGTCTTCAATTGTATTTTATCTCATATGTTACAGTAATTTCAGTTTTAACTCATTTTCTAAACGGCCTATGAATAGTCAAAGTTTTGTTAAATTTTGTTAAAGTTACAATTTAACTAATATAATTAATTTACAATATTTATAAACTTATATTTATGGACACTTTACTCCTTAGATTTCTCATGCATTGGAAAATTTTTCCCGAATATTTAATTTTGACACTTAACTCCTTAAATTTGCCAAATCATTGCGATTGATTGCCATAATAAAATGTTCAAGAGACACATGAGAATTTCTGATTTTTTAAAAAAATTTGCTATCAACTTGGGCCAAATTAAAATGGTTCAATAAGTTTAGGGGGTTAATTATAAGAATAAAAAATTTAAGGGTAAATTATCTAACGATGAAAATTTTAGGAAGTATAGTGCCAAAAGCCGTATCAAGAAGTGTCATGAATCCGAGAAGAAAAAGTGCAATCATTGTTAGAGATTTTTCACATTCAGAATTATGATTTTCATATATGCATGAATCCAAATTGCATATGAATCATCTAAATACGGAAATATAAAAGAAGCGAAATCTAACCTTCAGTTATTGATAAACACAGAAAGAATGGAGAATATCTCTGCAAGAATTCTTGAAGAAAATTTTGTAAAAGAAAAAAAATCTTCTAAACCTTCTGCAATTTAAAGAGATAGTATATTTTTGAATAATTGTAAGACTTAGAGACCTTTTAGATTTTACGTGATATTTATAAACACCCATCATTATGATTATGTTACATTTCATCTAAAATAGGCCTTTTTTTTTTTCTGAAATGTTATAACAATTTACAGTACTAACCTTTGATTGACACCCTTTTAGAAAATACGTATATATTGAACCATTTAAATTTATTTTATTTATTTATTATCATTTAAAAATAAATAATTAATAAATTAAAATAATATTCTTCCACTTGGTCCACATATATTTTCTAGATAATCAAAATCAACCAATCTCAAGCTTAAGGAATAAACACGTGAATTATAGCAATAAGTCCTCTTAAAATGAGTATTTTCTTCCATGTATTACAATGCATTATATCCCTTAACACTCATTCATAAATGATATTGTAACTTAATGAATAAACCCTATGTTTATTATAGGTCCAACTTAATTGATCTTTCTCAAAATAACTAAATATATGCATAACTAAATATGAGAAAACATCGTAACTAAATAAGAGTTTTATTAAAATAACAAATGTACATATAATGAAATGTACATCATGGAACCAAGTCTCATTTGTACTACATGATCCTTAAAATTCTTTGGTAACATGCCTTTAGTGAAAGGATCGGCAATCATCAACTTACTGCTAACGTGCTCAATGACCACTCTTTTTTCTTTAACAGGTTCTCTTATAGCTGAGTACTTAATGTCGATGTGTTTACTCTGACTACCGCTCTTATTGTTCTTAACCATAAACACTGTAGCTGAATTGTCACAATACAATCTCGATGGCCTAGAAATAGAATCTACAATTCTAAGCCCAGATATAAAACTCCTTAACCATATATCATGCAAAATAGCTTCAAAACAAGAAACGAACTCGGCCTCTATAGTAGAGGTAGCAGTCAAAGTCTACTTAGGACTCCTCCAGGATACAGCTCCACTATAAACATGAAAACATAACCAAATGTTGATTTTCGTGAATCAATATAGCCAGCAAAGTCTGAATCAGGGTATCCAATTACCTCTAGAATGTCAGTTCATCAACACATAATGCTTAGTCCTTTGAAGGTATCTCATCACCTTCTTTGCAGCTCTCTAGTGGTCAACACCTAATTACTCTAATATATACCCAATATTTCCATAGCAAATGCAATGTCAGGTCTTGTGCAGACTTTAGCATACATTAGGCTTTCAATGGCTGAAGCATATGGAATGTTTTTCATTTGTTCCCATTCAAGCTCATTTTTCAAGCACTGGTTATAATTGAACCTATCACCCTTCACAATGGGTGAGCAATCCTTTATTCGAAACCTCTCTAAACCTTCTTGATATAGCTCTCTTGAGATAAACCCAAAATACCTTGAGATTTATCCCGATGAATCTTAATGCCTATGGCATAAGATGCCTCTCCTATATCCTTCATATCAAGTTCTTTGAGAGAAATTGCTTCACTTCATATAGCAATCCCTTATCATTAGTTGCAAGTAATATACCATCCACATATAACACAAAGGAAACAAATCCTACTCCTACTAACCTTATGGTATATACATTGTGTTAGACATGTATGCCCTAAGGAGTAAAAATGTAATGAGTTTTTGAAGACATTTTTATCAATAAAAAATTCATTTATTATTTATATACCAAATCTTGTCCTCTTTACGTTCATATTTGTTGAATGTATGATAAGCAAACAATAGTCTGAGACTGTCGGTCTAAACCTTTAAGAATTAGGCATATGAAGGACAGATTATGCGAAAG
>CAMOHE010044099.1:0-36593 GCA_946598075.1 Artocarpus hirsutus
TCTAATCTTTTTCTTTTTACCTTTTCAATCCTAAGAAACCACATCTGCAAGGCCATCATTCATATGATATCGGCAAAATTCCTTACAGGCGAATATAATCATAGGAGATGACAAGTTTTTTCTGATATTGACCATCAAAGAAAAAAAGGGACAATGAGTGATTTCAAAACAGGAGAGCCCTTCATTTCTCATAGAATTCGATTTATCCAAGCACACTTCATGTTCAAGCCAAGCCTAGAACTAAAAATAACCTCCAAAAACTGCAAGAGAAAAAGAGAAATTTTTCAAAAGGCACCAACTCAACGGCTCCGATCAGTGCGCTTCAACATGAGCATCCCCATTGGGCGTGACTGTGGCACCACTCTCACCTTCCTCAAAAACCTTGGCGATCTTCTCCACCGGGATCAACGGCAGCTACGACCCCACGGCGTACCCCCTCTCCGCCGCGTACGACACCCCCTGGTTGTACCTCTCCGCCCAGTACGCCGCCGTCGGTACGGCGATCTGCGCCACCCGAGGAAACACCGGAAGCCGGTTCAGCCACCGCCACGCCGCCACCGCGTACTGCTCCGCCGCCGGCTCGTACTTGTTGATCAGCTCCTTCGCCGCCAGCTCCTAGGTGGCGCACAGAGCCCTCGTCGCGCTCTTCGTGGCGTCCACCACGCCGGAGCTCCGCACCTCCGCCGCCACCGCCTGGTTCCACGCCTGCTTCACCAGCAACGGCACGTGTCATCCACGTCATTCAGCGCATCGTCCACCTGCAATATCGGCCGGACGGCTCGTTTTCAGATCAATCCGCTAATGTGCGCCGATGAAGAAACAATAAAAAATTTTGAAAATTATGATCCTTTTCATCGACGAACTTGAGAAGTTGAAATGGCACTTCGTGGAACTTCTCGTAGACCGGTCCGATCACGGTCTTCACTGTGCCCTCGACGGTCTGAACCCCCGGTTTGAGCGGACTGGAGTTTTCCTTCGCGTACTCGTAGACGGTCGAGAAGCAGACCACGATGTAGATCGCCGCCACTTGCACGAATTCCAAGTCCTTGAGTTTCTTCTCACCACTATCATTACTATTTTCTTGAACTTGAACCTTCAGAGTAGATTTCATGTGAAAAAACAAAAAACCTAAATCAGTATTTATCAAAACCTCGGTTTTATCAAATCTTCAGTTCTCTACTAAAACTCACAACCTTAAAAGACTAGATTAAGATTCAAGAAAGCAAATTTACCGTCTCTGGTTGCTGTTTGACATCTGAATCAGCCATTTTCGCACGAATCTTCAAAAGGAAAGCTTCAAACACTTCAAAAACCCAGTAAAATTACGGAAATTTTGATTACGAACCAAAATTTAATATTGGTTCCTGATATATGGGAATCCAAGGCGTCAATCCCCAGCATAGTCGACGGCTGCGGTCACGACTCTTTCGCCACGTGGCGGGCTGTGATGCAGAGGTTGGTCAAGGGCGTCAACGATACCATTTTAGCCGCGAGGTTTTGGTTTCGCTGGTTGGATTAACTCGACGGCGCAGATGAAGCGTGGGCTTGGCTGCACGTGACACGTGGATGGTAGAGAATTATGATGATTCAGACAAGATCGCGACACGTGGTCATGTGGGACGGGAAGGCTATCGGTACGTGTCGGAGTGCCGGCTGTGAGGGTGAGGATATATGTTCGCCGATATGGTACGGAAGGCTATGCCTCCCCGCGCAACGGGACCCGAGAAGTATGGATCGGATGGTCCAGTTCTGCCCATCCCTCTTCTGGTACAAAAACGATACTTTTTCATTTTTAGTTACGAATTCGGACAAACTTCAATTATTGTCGGAAAATTTTGGGACACGTTTTAACGAAGAATCATTTTAAACCCGATGGGACGGCGGTGGGACCAATTCAAGCGTGAGTGACGCAGTGGCAGTAGTGTTTGGTTAATTATCCATGCTCATTCTGAAATGATTATACAAAAATGTATGTTTCAAAAATATTTCTTTTTTTAGTTGACGGCAGTGATGAAGGTAGAAAATTTAGTCGTGGCTAGTCATGACTTATGAAGCCAAAGAATTCAATCAATGGGTCAAATAACTTCAACAAATATTAAAAAAAATAAATAATTATTAAATAGGATTAATAATATAATTGTATCTTATAATTTTAACTATTTATAAGTCTATCGCTCTGTTTTTAAAAAAAACAAAGGTATCTTTTGAATTTTAAAAGCTTATTTCAATTTCATTCTTATGAATAGAAAAAATTGGATGACATGACATGACTGCCCCCTAAATAGTTATAAAAATATTTTATATAAAAACATAAAAAAATCCTAAAACAAAACATTAAATTTCAGAAAAAATAATGTTTTATGGTTTTTTTTTTAAATTTTAAAATATATTTTTTAAAATTTTTCTCAAAGAAGAAATATATATTTTAAAAACAAATTAGGTTTAATAAGTGTAACTTTATATTATCTCTATATTTTTTTAGTCGAAAAAATCTATGAAGAATAAAATTAAAATAAGTTTTTCAAATTTAAATGACACCTTTATAGTTTCAAAAAACAAAAAGACAAATTGATAAATAATGAAATTTAGAAAGTATAGATGTAGACGTTGGATTTACAATTAAATAAATGAGATTAGAGCTAAAATAATTTATTATTTCGGAATGATTGGGCCCTCAAATCACCGTTATTAGGTCGTAACAAACTTCACAAACGACATTAGCAATACTGTATATTTAAGCAAAACCGATTATTGGATGGTAAATTGAAGTAAAATGTTCTAAAATAAAAGATACCACATTCGAGATTTTATAGTGGTTCACTTTATAACCAAAGCTACGTCTACTATTTTCCATTATATGATGAAATTCGTACAAAGTACAATTGTTTGTGTTGAGAAATGAGAAACTTGCCAAGATGGGATTCTTCTATATTTGGAGTGATTTCTGCAGAGTAAAAGTAAGAATGTATGAATTTGGATCCCTGTAAGTGACGCCTTTAACCTCTCTTTATAAAGGTCCTTTGTGAGATCATGGGCTTCAATTAGCTGAAAAAATGGGCGTAATGATGCTCAGAGTAATAGGACACATGGCACCTCCTTATTGGGTGCGAGTTTCGGACCATGCTTCTATGATCTACTATGTGAGTTAGTGGATCTTTCCTCATAGCTATTGAGCATATTGATTCCAACGAGCCAAGAGTTGCTACTATAATAGATTGTTTGTCTCTAAATGGATCAAATAAAGATCTTCCTATCGAACTGATTAATCAGTTGCCAAGATCGAACCAATTCGAATCCCTCAAAATGAATGATCATTTAATAACTGAATGAACCAAGTTCTCCCATTGGGCTTGACTTGCTTCGTTCGAACTTCGTACTTTCTACATTGGGCTTTCGTTCCATGATTTGGGGCTAACCAACTCATACCCTAATAACAGTTATGTCATTAACCCTTATTAAATATTACTGTTGTTGCTAATAGGTTTTAATGCTAAGATGTTACAACAGTAGTTGTTAAAGATGTTGACATGATTTTTTTTAACAAACACAAATAATCTGTCATTCATCAATTAATCATCTGTCAAGGACAATCTTAATTGTTGTACAAAAGATTAATTTCTATTTCCTTTTCAAAATCAATCCTACAATGTTCATTGAACTTTCATTTAAATATTAAAAAAAATTCTTGTATAATAGGTAAAGCAAACAAAATAGATTGTCAAACAAAAACAAAGGAAATAAAATATTATAAAAATTGTTGGGGTATGATGTAGTCAAGCCTGAATTATTAAGCAAAGGCCCAATGTAGGAAGACCAGGTTGCGGTCAAAACGAATCGAGCCCAATGGAAGTGATTGACTCGACCTTAAATTCTTACTTTAGGATCGCCAGCTCATTGCTCATTCGATTAGTGGCATTGATCGATTTGATATATGTGGTTTGATTGTAGTTTCTACTCTGCTCGCTCGGGATGGATTTACGCATCATTTGCTATCGCATATTTGCTAAGGGTCGATTTGTTGGAATCAATAATGTGAGTTTATTAGTTACAAGGAGATATTCGCTGAGCCATGAAGTGGAACATAGGCATAGGACTGATGTTTATAACCTATCAATGATCAACACATGTCCCATTATTACAAGCATTATTATGCCCACTCCTTCCATTAGATTGAAGCCACGATCTCACAGGTACTCTTTATAAATAGGGTGTAGAGCTCCATAGTAGGTAGGCAGGAATTTACTAAAGCTCTATTGAAAACACAAGAGTTTTATATCAAATCTTTCAAATACTTTGTGATCTATATTAATCTTTTCATCATAGTGAAGAATAGTAGATGTAGGTTTTATTAAAGAGTGAACCATTGTGACACTGAGAATTTCTAACGCATTAAACATGCAATAATTAAGGATTATGTTAAGTAATTTATGAACAAATTTATGTGCTAATTTTATGCTAAAAAATTTGTTAAAAATTTAACGAGTAATTTTGGTGTCACGAGGTTTATGTTCTAACATTTCAAGAACGCCATTAAGATGAATGATTTTAAGAAAATTTAAAGCACAAAAGTTGTAGACCTCATCAAAAGGTTAGATTCACGGACGATTTGTGAAAATTCTTTACCGATTATAAGTTATAAATTTTATGAGATTTTAGGCATAAAATTTCATAAAAAAGAAAATAACATATAATGGTTCTAATTAGGCCCAGGAGTTTAAGGAAGTTATAATCATTTTGAAAAACTAAACATTTTAGTATAAGATGGTTATTTTTTGTTCAGGGGTAAAAATGTCAAGTTTTTTGTGTTTCTTGCCAAAACTGTAAAGGTATATGCAATTGAATTTTCACTGAGAAAATATTAGTTTCCTGTAATTCTGTGAGCCGTAAGTAACCATAGTTTCAAGTTTGAAAGGATGAAGAGTTTTTGTCAAGTAAGAACGTGAGAAAAACATTAAAGGCGAAAACATCAAGATTTTTGCATTACGGTCAAAAATGTAAAGTTTTGATTAAATAGATTTTAACGAAAAGAAAACTAATATTTTGTTTTTCGTAATGTTACGAGAAGTCAAGAAATGAAAGTTTTGGTTTAAAATAGGTTTCGAAAGTTTTTTGAGACATGTCAAGGGCAAAATAGCAATTTTTCTTAAAAAAGGTCAAAATGGATCCCGAAACGACCAAATTAAGAAAATGCCCATAAGCGGGAATTTTTTTATACCCCATAAGCATTAGGATGGTAAAGTAAAATGAGAAGTTTAGTAAAGTTACAAGGCTTACGAAAAACTCGTTAAGGGTAAAATTGTTATTTTGAAAAGAAACCGTTAAAACAGAGCCGAGTACTTCAAATTAGCAAAACACTCTTAGATGAAAAATTATCTGTATCATGTTAAGTAGTAAAACCATCAAGTAAGTCGGGAAATTTGACTAAGAGACATTCAACTTAAGTAAAAGAAAGATAAATCGATAAGTTACAAAGTTAAGTAACAGAGAAATAAATAGATACAAACAAAGTTAAGTAAAAGGAATGAACGGTTAATATTTAAGTTATGTTATCGATCGAAGAAGTCGATAATGAGAAAGGTTAGTAGTAGTCAGGTGTCATTTGAAACATGACACAGAAGCCACTAATAAAAGGAAAAAGGAACGAACGAGAACGCTAGAGCTAAGTCTAGATAAGTCTCAAAACTCACCTATGACATAAAGAAAATAATTTTCAAATGCTTTGATTATTTTTTATGTTTGCATTTCTACACATAATTTTTAAAGATCAAGTCAAAGAGTTGCAATATATCGACAAATTGCTATGCTTAAAGAATGTTTGCATTGGTGATGCATAATATTTTAAAGTTTAAGTCATGATTTGCAATATGGTTGCAAATTGCTATGTTTAATGATTCAAAAATTAAGTCATATCATGTATTATGTTCACTAAGATTAAAAGATCGGTAATCTAAATCCAAAAGCTAAAAAGAAAGTGTCATGCCTGCCTCTTGATATAAGGTTTAAATGTTGTGACAAAGTATAACCTTATTGTTCGATGGTCTTAAGTTTTCCACAAAAAAAGTATCATGTTGTGTTAAAGTCACGATCTCATGATTGATGATGTTGGTATAAACTGTAAAGATTTCAAGATAAAGTAAGATAAGAACGATGATAAAGGTTCACGTAAGTTATGAATGATCATAAGAAGTTCATAAATGAGCATAAATGGAATTATGCATTGTGCTTTTGCTTGCATTCCTTTTCATGAAATATATATGAGATATATTAATGAAAAACATTTTGAGAAATGTTTAATAAAAAATGTTAATGAAAAACATTTTATGAAAAATGTTTTCAAGAAAGGGTCTATGAAGAAGGTTTTATAAGAAAAGTTCAAGAGCAATATTTAAGAAAAAAGTTTTATGAATAATGTTTTGTGAAGATTATTTTTGAGCTTACTAAGCAAAAGCTCATTACAAGTTCTTTCATACTGTAGGAAATCCTACATGAGATCAGTTTGATTAGTTGAAGAGCTCGGTGTTACGAACAGACAAATGTGATCGTTGGGAATGGATACCATTACGGTAGTTTTTCGCTGCCTAAAGAAGAAGTTTTCTACTATTTGAAATAGTGTTTTAAAAGTTTTAAGAAAGTCAATGTTTAATGAAATGTTTTATAAGAAATATCTTACGGAAAGCATTTTAAAAGAAATATTTCACAAAATGTTTTGGAAATATGTTTAAAAGAGTTCTAATGAGGTAAGTGTTTATATGAAAGGTATTTTATAGGATATCAAGTTTTATGCTTATGTTTTAAATTACTATTGCATCAGATGTTGCAACAATTTCAAGTATGCTATTAAGAAGAAAAAAAATTACTCAATATTTTGCTTACTAGTAAGTGAAAATTAAGCTAAGATAATAACGTTTAAAAAAGTTAAGTGATGGCTTGAAAAAACAGGACATCACAACCACTATAAATTATGCGTATTGTTTATTTTTACTACATTATTTGCCTTACCTATTGCTTTAATTTAACTTTTATTTTGTAATTGCTCTAATCTCGCTCTTGAAAGCTTAAAAGATCCTAACAACGGTGATTTGAAGGCCCAAACTCGCAAATAACACTTATCCAATTAAGTTTCAATCTGTTTATATTTAATTATAGATCCAACATCTATTGTTTGGCACCCACTGTAGGGCTTTTGTATTGCCAACTTAAGGATTTAGAAAGCTTCAACAGACACAGCAAATAACATAGACAACTAGCATGTGTGTGACGAGCGAAATAAAGATGCACATATCACATCTCAAGAAGACGGGCAAATCGAGGTTCTTGCTATGGAGGTAGAAACACTAAAGAAGTTGCTTCAAGAACAGGCAACGTATTCCCAGGAGCGTGACAGGCAACTTGAGTAATTCAACAGTAAGGACAATGCTTTCAAGAGCCAGATCAGCTACAAAAACTCTTAGCTTTTAGCATTCTCGTACTACTATCCCACTATTGGGTATTGGATAATTCTAACCACAATGACAACACAGTGGCAGTACTAAATGCCACCACCAATTAGGCAACAATCCTTCTTGGTCCCATTAGAAGGATGCAGCCGCTATACACAATGCCAACACCTGTAGCGGTGACTATAGTAGCAACGACTGTAACAATGTCAGCAATGGCAATAATTGCGACAGCTATGAACGCTCCACAAGCTGTATGCAAAGAAGAGCCACAAACATCTAGACAACAGAACAAAGAGATCGAGTAGACAACATTGGTAGAAGCTGTCTCAATCCTAACCTTGTTAACTATGTAGGCATTTCAACAGATTATGTGAGATATGCTCGATTAAAACACTAGCCTAGTTGAGGAAAAGATCAACCAGAATGTAACCAAGGCTGCGAGCAAGACACCAACACACAATGACATATCGAAGAACATACGTGAGACCTCTTTTACTAGAACAATTACTTCTATTGTCCCACCAAGTACAAGAATCTTATGTTCACATGATTCGATGGGACTATAAACCCGAAAAATCAGCTCCTCCAATATAAGAATGTCATTAACACAATAAACATTCCAGATTTGATATTGGACGAGATGATGTGCAAGCTATTTACACAAAGTTTAAGATGACATTAAATTAGGCAAGACAACCAAGATCCTCTGGTTAGTGATTTAGAGCCCAAGTGAGTCATTATGGGATTATACTAAGAGGTTTAATTAATCAATTTCAGAGATTTTAGACTTAGAATATGGAATTGCTCTAGAAGCATTAAAGAAGTGACTATTGCGCAAGTCCTCATTCAAAAATAACATATGCTCGAAGTACCCACAAACGATCTAAGAGGCCTTAAATAAGGCCAAGGGGTGGATTGACCTCAAAGAAGAAAATGAGTGATGTGAGCGAGAGCAAGCGAGGAATAGGGAGCAAAGCAGAAGGGTAAAAAGACAACCCAAGGCATGATCAGAATGAAGAGGACGAATTAGAACACCTCCTAGAAGGGAATGGAGGAAAAAGATGAACGGAAACCATAATAGGGAAGTAGGCCCCTGTTTCCTCCAAAGTATGCCTTAAATGTCTCTCCAAGTAAATTGATCGTGCAGCTTGAAGGAAAGGATTATGTCAGGTCGCTAGGCAAAATGGACACGAGCCAGTCCTAGAACCAGACGGAGTATTACAAATTCCACCAAGACACCGGACATGTGATGATCGACTGTAAAGCTCTACGGACTGAGATTGCATAATTGCTGAAGAAAAGGCACTTGAGGGAGATTTTGTCAGAGTAAGAAGATGAACGTGTAGGCTGAACTGCAAGCAGAGTGGATAGGAGAACTAACGGGCTCAAGAGAAGACTTTACCACAGCCACCTGTCAGGAAAGTAATCAGAGCCATTTATGGAGGCTCATTTTACATCAAAGATTCCACCAACTAGATAAAGGCCTATCAGAGGATGGTGAACCAAGCAACTACTTGTTCCATAGTAGAGGAATATGGAGAGCACTGCATTTCATTTCATGGTGACGAAGTGTCAAGACTCAACAGGCCACACGATGACACTTTGGTGATCAAATTCAACATTGTAAATTGTGAAATTGGAAAAATACTCATTGGCAACAGGAGCGCAACGTATTCTTTTTCTCTTGACATTAAGAGAAATGGAAATTGACACTGGTCAAATTCAATGGAGAGGCTACCTCGGCTTTGGGAAGAATAAAATTGCCAGTATATGTTGTCAGGGAGAACAAGATGACGAATTTCCTTATCATGGACTGTCTCTCTAGGTACAACATAATCCTTGGATGACCGTGGATACATTCAATGAAAGCAATCTTATTTATTTACAGTCAGTGAATCTGCTTCCTGACAAAGCACGATATAAGAGAAATTTAAGGAAGCCAAGACGTAGCTATGAACTGCTATTTGATGGCAATGAAGCAAAAAAAGTTGGCCTTATAGCAACTACAGACGAGCCTGTTAAGTGGGTTGAGCAATCAAGAGTGAGGGGAACCAGTATTCGAATAGTTAGATGAAGTGTAGATAGACCTCGAAAAGAAGCGTTCGATAGTAAACATCGACTCGTAGCTCAATCCAGAGATAAAAACTACTATAGTGGATTTCTTAAAGGCTAATAGAGATTACTTTGCATGGTCTCGTGCAAAATGCTTGGGATCAACCCAAGTGTCATCACCAACATTTCAATGTTGACCCAAACCATGTATATTTTTGAGAACCTATAATAAGAAGAGGGATTCTTCAAAGATCAAGGGGACATTGGTGTGGTGCCGATCAAAGAGTCTCTGACGCTCAAGCCAGGTATCTGTTTGGTCGAGATCGAAAGTGGGGTTAGGTGAGGAAGTACACATTACCTCCTAGATGGAGTAAATACTTTTAATTTATAGGCCACCACCTAGGCCGGGTGTTAGGCAGGTTTGACCTGTGATCCGGATGTCCCATCAGGTGGTGTTAGGTGGTAGGTGACAGGTGTTACGATCTCGGAGGAGGTCAATTCTCCATAGGAGGGCAGAGATGAGGCCATGTGACGACTTTTAAAGATGAGTTGTTGCCTGCGTGATGGCCATATTCGTCTGTCCGAAGCACATGTTCTTCTCGAGAGGTGACGTCTTGCGTGGTGGCTGGTGGAGGCCCTGGGGAGTACCTCAGGAGGAAGTGTCGATCAGCGAGGAATTGTGGATGCATCATAAATGATTGTGTTCGAGTAGGATGGTCGAACAGCCGAGGAGCGGTCTTCGGAAAAAGAACACCGAGCACACCCCAACACCCCATTATTAACAGATTTTTTCCTTCTAATTTTTTCCTATGAAAATTATTTTTTATTTGTACCTTATTAATCTTCATTTGAATAATGTTTCCTAAATGTGCCTCTATTTATATTTTTCTTTTAATTCTCTAAAATAATACTATTTTTTTATTAAACATGACGTTCGTAAATGCATTTTCCTAATTGCCTAACTAAAATAATTTTTTTGATTTTGTTTATACTTAAGACTTTTTTCATGCATCTCTTTTGCACCAACTAAATACTTTGTTATCAATTTTCCTCCATTAAAATCATTCTCTCATAAGTGTTCTACTCTTTTTTTTTTTAACTAAATTGAACTTCAAAGAGAATAGTAAATCAAGAAAAGACTAAACTTTAAAGAAAATTTTGCATTTAAGTAGTACAAAATTCAACAAATTGAATATGCATATCCTTCTAGCTATTTTATACTATTGAAAGTTGATATATTAATAGTTTCTAGTGTTTTTCACATTCTTAGCTTATGCCCTCCTTGAAAAAAATCCTAGCTCTGCCCCTGCATTGAATTATCTGTTTGAATATGGAGTAAGTGGGGTGGACCATACCCTATGGTTATTTGTATGAAAAGGACTATCATAAATAGGTGAATTGGTGAAGCATAAGATTAGCTAAGAATTTAGACTTTGTTTCTTCGACAAGGCTGTACATTTTTCTTGCTTACATTCTATCTTGAGAGAGAATGTAATTGTGAGTTGGAGTGTGTAATCTCAATAATTCAAAGAAAATCTCAACAATTGTAATGGACGTAAACTACGTTGAGCCAAATTGCTCTAAATCATCGTGTCATTCTTTTTACTTTGATTTATATTTATGCTTTTGTTGTTCTTTGATCCATGACTGTGAGGTTTGGTTGCGACGAGATTGAAGATTGACGGATTTGTAATAAATAATACATGTAAAACCTATCTAGTCACTTTTGAGTAGAAAATAAAATATTTTTTTTTCCGGCCTTTCCAAGCACAACTTAAATTACATTTTGTGCCACATGTTTAAAAAGTGTGTTTAATTATGAAAGTTTACATCATACTATTATTTATATTGTATGTTAAGTTATATCATAAATAAACAAGTGTGATATTTATAAAATGTAATCTTTTTTTAATGAAAATTCCCCGCAATATTTTCCTTCATTCACCCTACTTGATATTTTTCCCGAAAAACTTTTTCTCTCTCAAGCGGGCTCGCTCGGGACGTTTAGAACCGCTCATTTTTCACTAATTCGCCCTACCCCGAACCGAACAAGGGCGGGTCGGGTCAGCCCACGTTAACCCTTCATGCCCCCAATTGGCGACTCTCATCGGAGTCCAAATGCTCCGACACCGAACCGAGTCTCTTGCAGATGAACAGAAAAATGGATACCGACAGCAAGGCACTTCTCATAGAAGTCTTCGGCGAATCCGAATCATCGGGCAGCGACGAAGAAGAAGAACCTCGGCCGAGATCGAATCGTTCCTGGGAAAGATTCGAAGAAATCAAGGGATTGTGGCTCTGCAGAGACTTCCTTTCTCCCCAACGACAATCGTCCTTGCTCTCCTCCATCCAAAACGGTGCCTTTTAATTAGCTCCTCATCATTTTTTTTATCTTCTTAAATCCCGTTTATTACGATATTTTGACACACACAAACTCATAACTATTGCAGAATCAGGTGCATATTAAGTTGATTTTCTGATATGGGATTTTGTTTTTATTGCCCGAAAATAAACTTGAGATTGCGAAAGTCCTTGATTTGTCCTGCAATATATGGTTGATCTTTAGACATACATACATATATATAGGCTATGAGGTTCGGAGAGCTTCCATCATGGGCAATTGAGATTTCAGATTCCATTCGCGATGCGGTGCTTTCGAGCCACCATTATGTTCTTGATCCTCTTGACGAACGTCAAGAAATCCACTCTTTGATCAACTCATTGTAAATCTATACCGTCCAGGTGAGGTGAGAGAATACTTAACTATATACCTCTTTTGATCATGATATTTTCTTTTATTGCTTTTCATCTTGGCAACCAAAGTAGCACACTAATTGATACTGATTCCAGGTAATCTGTGCACATGTTGATCTAATGAGATTTGAAGATGGGATTGCCATTGTCTCACTAGAATCGTCTTGTGTGATGCATTTCAGCCGAGTCGAGGGAACAACTAGCGTGGAAGATAATAATTCCCTAAGCATGACATATGAAGATTCCGGTCTATTGAACCCCGGGTTCTCTGGTTCTAATGTCGGGAGAAGCACGTTACATGGGGAAGCATGAGAGAAATCGCAAACCGGGATTTCAGAAGCGGAAAGGACAGGAATTACAGCAGGAGAGGAGAATCCCCATTACTCTGAGGAAGCTTGCCCAAGTTGACTAGCCCTTTTGAGTTAAGATCACCATATTTGAAGCTCTCTCACACACGCTATCATCTCATGTTGAACATTTGTAAAGGTGGAATTTTTTTTTCAACATTATTTTTCACTAAAATAGGGGGAAAAAAAAAGACGCAATCTACTTCTATTTCTGTCCTGTCTAGGGGGAAATATTATCAGGAACAAATATCATTCAAAATGCTTGAAACAACAAACAAATCATAATGAT
Organism: Artocarpus hirsutus; assembly: GCA_946598075.1. Taxonomy (NCBI): domain Eukaryota; kingdom Viridiplantae; phylum Streptophyta; class Magnoliopsida; order Rosales; family Moraceae; genus Artocarpus; species Artocarpus hirsutus. The sequence goes on from CAMOHE010044099.1 coordinate 12,882, forward strand.
TTTTTATGTTGTTTTAAATTTTCAGTCACCTTTTTGATGTTTTGAAATGATTCTATCAGAGTTCTCTGTATCACCGTTATACCATAATCGTTCGAGAAGTTCTCAACTATTGCATAATTTTCAGCTTGTGCTTCATGTTGGAAGTTTTTATCGCTATCATCATCAATACGCTTTTTTTAATAGTGGGGGATTCTGGGTATTGCCGATAACAAGAATTGTACAATTCGTACAAGAAGAGTTTGAAGTTGGTATGTGACTGAAACAAGTGATTTAAGTTTTGCAGCAACACAACTCCAAAGGTACAAAATTCAATCTATGAAAGATTACCTTTATGCCACAAATGTAACGGCAAACAACTGAATCCAATTTATAAAACAACATTTTTTTTATTATACAGCTATATATATATATGTATATATATGTGAAGACACAAACACACATACGTAGAAATTCAGAGGCAGACAAGCGTGAGATTAACAAGCGCCAAAAAAGCTGTCCAAGCCAAACAAGGCTTAATAACTTTACTCGCAAACGGATTGACCTCCTTAAACGCAAGGTAACACCCAATTAAGAGCCCCCAACATCCCCACACATATAACCAACCCGGGACAACTCAACCCGGCCCCGAGCACAAGCGGATCCCAAACCAGGCTCAAAACGAGCTGGGTCAAGTAGAGATAAAGGGCCGTCGGACTCGCATGGAACCCTCCTTCGGCCGCCAGGCCGAGAAGCCCATCAAGAAAGCTGAGACCATGGAGGTGAAGTGCAGGGCCCAGACAGGCGGGAACCAAAACGGCGGCTTCGACGCTATCGTATTTGTGTAGCTATATGTCACGTCTCAAAAAAGTTTTTATTGAGAGGTGGACAACCTAAGACTTAAGTACTGTTTTTTGGTCCTCTACCTAGCCGATGTGAGACTTTTCGCGACCTAGCCGATGTGAGACTTTTCGCGTGACGGCTCCCCCGAAGGTCCTACTAGACCGTGGAGAGTTCACACACCAGACAGACAGTACTCCACTTTGATACCACTTGTCACGTCTCAAAAAAACTCTTATTGAAAGATGGACAACCCAAAACTTAAATACTGGTTTTCGGTCCTCTACCTAGCCGATGTGAGACTTTTTGTACGTTACATGTAGCTGTCGCTGGAGCCTAAGTAAACGGCCAAGAGCGTGAGGGTGACCGGTACGGAGACTGCAACAGCCAATGACCTAAGCCCGCGTTTGGCCAGCGCAGCTCTGGCCCTGCCGCGTCTACCGCCTCCCTTGGCGGTCTTGCTCTTATCATCCCCGGCGGTGGTGGTTTCTGAGACGGCGGCTATATCGGTGGAGGAATCGCCGGTCGTTCGCTGCTTGAGATTTTCGGATTCCGTATCATAGAGAAAGACAGAGAATGAGGTTTTGTGAAGGAGTTTTAAGCGGCGGAGTTTATATTGTATTCTCTGTTTGGCGAGCGAGAAAGGGAGAGACGCGTGGAAAGAGGAAATGGACATTAGTGGAATGGGATGGAAAAAGGTCGTCGTAGCGTGGCGGTTCTCGTGGATTCGAAGGATTGGAAGGACACGTGGCAACAATCCTGCGAATGATTTCACTACAAGGAAACATCTGGATAGCTTTTGTAGTGGCTGATCGGATCCCCGTTCGCTTATCCTTACAACTAGAAGCGTCAAAAAATATGTCCGTTCGATGATTCGCGGCAAAAGACGATACGTATAAGTTAAATGACGAAAATGCCCTTTCATAAACTATTAACAAGGCCCATATTATGTAGTTTGGGCCTACGGGCTTTGAATTTCGGCCCAAGTTCGGTGGCCCACAGCAATCCGTTGCAGTTTCGTTATGATCGATCGGGAGTCGTTTTCTTCGTCTTCGCAAGTTAAGGACGATTGAATTCAGCCATGGCTGCGAAATCGGCGACGCAACGGCGGCGGAGATCGGAGGTTGTGGCGGCGGAAATTCTCGGGAATCGAAAATTCGTGTTCGCCTGCGCTTTGCTTTTGGCCGATGCTGTTCTCGTCGCCCTTGTTATCGCTTACGTCCCTTGTAAGATCTGTTTCCCTCACTAACTCGATGTAACACGTTAATGTCTGGTTTTTTGAATTTTCGATGACATCGTTTTTTTTTTTTTTTGGTTTTTCTCTTCAGATACAAAGATAGATTGGGACGCTTACATGTCGCAGGTAAATCACTTGCCCAAGCTCGAATGCTTAGAACTTTGCTTTTTCTTTTGTGTATTTTTTTTTGGGGGTTTTGACGAGCTTAATTCGTTTCTTTGGTTAAAAAAACTGTAGGTTAGTGGGTTTTTGGGTGGAGAAAGAGATTATGAGAATTTGAAAGGCGACACAGGACCATTGGTCTATCCAGCTGGGTTTCTGTATGTTTATTCTGCAATTCGTTATATTACAGGTGGAGAAGTTTATCCCGCTCAGGTACTTGATTCGTTCCTCTTTTTATTCATGGCTAAATTTGGATTCTTTTTGTGGTTCAAAGAGATATTTTAGCTGAATTTCATGAAGAAGATGGTAACTGGGATTTGGGAAGAGTTTTGTTACTGATATTTATCATATTACCGAAATAAAACACTTTTCTCCGCTGTAAAGCGCGTTAATTATGAAATACAAGCCATTTTAGATGTTATGTTCTGTTTATTATTGTGTAATGTGGTCGTGTAACCTCTAATGGATGGATTTTCATGTCTTTTGATATCTACTTATTGGCTCTTGATTTCTGTTGTTGCAGATTTTGTTCGGAATTTTGTATATCATAAATCTAGGAATCATCTTAGTCATCTATGTGAAGACTGATCTGGTATGAAAACAATCTAGCATCGTGTGTTATTGTTGTTGTTGTTGTTATTCGTTCTTTTTTTTTTTTGCAAGATTGCATTAGTTGTTCTTTTCTGGAATTTAATCTTTAAGAACTCAAAATTTTTGAACTGTGTGTTTATCTGCTTCTTCCACCCTGATGCTCGTTTGGACTATTCTTGAAATTTCTTGTAGCTTCCTTGGTGGTCTCTTAGCCTGCTCTGTCTATCAAAACGAGTGCACTCTATTTTTGTTCTCCGACTTTTTAATGACTGTTTTGCTATGATGCTCCTTCACGCGTCGCTGGCTTTGATTCTTTTTCAAAGGTGGCATCTTGGGTTGATCATTTTCAGGTAGCATATATGCTTTCCTTGATGCATTTTTATGAGGTAGATAATGTTCGTTAAAGACTTAAGCTTTTCCTGTTTTGGTTTGTGTAGTGGGGCTGTTTCAATAAAGATGAATGTACTTCTCTATGCTCCTCCTCTTTTACTCCTCATGTTAAAGGTACATTCTGTTAGACGTATAGTTCTTAAATCTATGCCAAAATTATTTATGAAAAAATTTTCTCAAACAACTTTTATTTTTCCTTTTTTATACATATTTTTTTAATGTCTCTAACAGGCTATGGATATTATTGGAGTTATATCTGCTTTAGGTGGTGCTGCCCTGGTGCAGGTGCTTATCTTGACCTTTTTTGTTATCAAGATACTATTCTTAGAATTTTCAGAATTTGTAGGCTCCAAATCTTGGAAGTTGTAATATTCAGCTCATGTTAATTATGATTCACAGAGTACTCGAGTCTTTAAATGCAGAAGTTGGGTGTATGAGTTTTTTAATCTTCTTTCAACATGATTAGGTGAGTTGGACTTCAAGACCATTCCCCGACTGTGGTGTTTTTTTGTTTACCCTGCGTTCGTGAATGGTTCTGCAGATACTTTTGGGGCTTCCTTTTATCATATCTCATCCGTTTTCATACATATCAAGATCCTTCAATCTCGGGCGTGTCTTCATCCATTTTTGGTACATTATCTGACTAGCTAAAGAGATCTTTCAGTTTGTTTTTCCTTCCTATGTATTCATTAAAAATTTAGATTAGGTTACTCAATGATTTCAATACATCTGCAGGAGAGAGAACGTGTGTCTAACATATGTGCATTAGATAAATTTATATTTTTATTGTATACTTCTTTTCTTACATTTCCTCCTGCTGACAACTAACATGCAATCCATTTCTTCAGGTCAGTTAATTTTAAGTTTGTTCCAGAGCCAATATTTGTATCAAAGGCATTTGCGGTTTCTTTGCTTGTTGCTCATCTCGTATTGCTCATAGCTTATGCTCATTGTAGATGGTGCAAGTAAGTCTGAGCACCTATTTTCTTCTTTTGTAAGTAAGGAACTAAAGTCTTAGCAATATGTACAAAAAGCTTATGGAAATCCAATAATCTTTTGGTACCGTATTCACTAAATAAGTGTGGGCAATTTATATATGGCATCTACACCAAACGATGGTTCTTCCATTTGTCAGCTGTCTCTTCACTGAATATCTTCTTGTGATTGTCACTTGTAGGCATGAAGGAGGGATTTTGAATTTTTTGCATTCTATACTTGCCTCGTCAAAATTAAGATTTGCTTTTATAAGTTCAACTTCTTCAAGGAATTCCTCTAATAGCCACAAAGCCTTGAAGGTTCTCAAGGCAGAACGTAAGTTTTCGTCTCTCTCCTATAAACTCTCCATCCTATTCTCGCCCGCATCACTTCCATATACGTCTGTATCCTCTGTTTTCGTTTCAATTATGAAGTTTTGGTCTCATAATTTCAGATATTGTGACTACAATGTTTGTTGGGAACTTTATTGGCATTATTTGTGCTCGATCTCTGCATTATCAATTCTACTCATGGTAAGTTACAGCCAACCAAATTTGTAACAGGAAAGTTTTAAAAGTTCGCTTATCTATCGTCCTTAGGAGTTGATTATTCTTTATCCTATGACTGCAGGTATTTCTACAGCTTACCTTATTTATTATGGAGGACGAGCCTTCCGACCTTGTCACGGTACATTGTTTCACTTACGCACATTGTTCATCGCTTATGTTGCAAATAAAGTTGCCAGTCGACGCATTCTGTGGAGACAATTATTTACTGATTAGTTTTGCGCATACTCTGCAGTTTGATTATATTTATAGGGGTGGAGTTCTGTTGGAACGTCTATCCATCAAATGCGTACTCATCGGCGCTCCTACTCGGTCTGCATTTAGTAATCCTGGTTGGTCTGTGGTTTGCCCCTTCTGAATATCCTTATGTGAGCCAAAAAGAATCGACTAAAAACAAGGAGGCATAAAGAACATACATGTTTCTGTTGTTCCCTCTCTTTTTTGTTTTTTTTTGGGTGTTTTGAAGTGTATTTTATCATATAGATTTAGACCACAAAGAGGACAATTTATTTTTACCATGACTTGTAGATGTAACAGAGAAGAGCTACTAACTGCAATTCTTACTTTCCTCGTTTGTGATCATTTACCGCTTTTTACGTTTGGGTTATGAATGTTAACTTGAGCCGCAATCTTGAAATAAACCAAGGTGATATTCTCAAGTACAAACGACAAAGCCGTGTACTCGGTAAGAAGAAAGCTAGCCATTGATGCATTTGATTTATTTTAACAACAAAAATATTAAATTTGTCCTTCCAAATCTTATCTTGTTTCTGTTTGGCTCACAATTGGACTCGCGGTTAAAGTTTTAAGATTTTTTATTGCAGTATTTTTTTTTACAACAATTTGAATTTCAGTGCAAACTTATAAATCAAATGTGCTTTTAGTCTTTTACAAAAGAGGTTTAGAAGAATCGTCCCGAGTAAAAAGAATATTTTATTGTTGATTTTTTTTCTTTTTTTTTTTAATACAGCCAGCAGCGCATGGGCATTGGCTAATAATTTCTGGGGCCTGATACAACATTTCAAAATTTAAAATAAACTGGCGGTCCAAATGTGTTCTTTAGCTTTTCGAAAATGACTAAAATGTCCACCTCTGGCCTCCGGTATTTCTCTTACATCTGCAATCTAACGCATCGATGGGGGTAAAACAGTAATTTCAATAGCTGGAAAATAAATAGATAAAAGAGAACTTTTTGTGTTCGACCTGTTATTTCAGTGTCTCAGTCATTCTCGCTCTTAAAGGCATTTTGTTGGCGTCGTTGCTATCGTCGTGAGAAAGAAACTGAAAAACGATCAGATCATCATTCTGCAATCTGTACGCAAAATGGTATGTGTTGATCTCTCTCTCTTGTTTTGAATCCTTTTATGTGCTTCGATCTGTGGCCTGAAAGCCTTTTGCACTGAAATGGAAGATCCAATTTTTTTTGTTCATTTAAGCCCCTAGGGATTCAAGATTTTGAAGTCCGACTTGATATGAAATGTGTTTCCTAGATTCTAATTCAATCCGCTAGGGTTTCTTCTGGTTTTGAAATTGAAGAAGCTCTCGGAACCATAATGCAATGTGTTCTTGAAAGTTTTGGTGATTTCCACAACTGATGCGCATTTTTCTACCATTTTCCCGTAATTAATCGCGTCGAAGAATCTGCCATTTTAAGAAGTACTCCGTCAATGCGTTTTACCTAGATATGGCTATATTTTTCTGGGTAAATCTATTTGTAAAAGATTGTAATTTAACAGAATTTTCAGTTGAATTGATTGTTTGTAATCTATTAATGGCCTGATGCTTCTCTTATTTCTTATTGTTTTGTTGCTTGCACTAAAGTATTTTAATTGCTAATTTTTCGCACATTTTTGTTTTTGTTTTTGTTGTTAATCTTGTCAGGACGGACACAACGCAGAAGATTCAAAGCAGAGCACTGCAGACATGTCTGCCTTTGTGAGTACCTCAAATTTTGAGAGGATGAATTTTATACTTATAATCTCATATCTGTTCTGGTTAAATTCTACCACATTGTGAGTTTGTCCAAATAGCAAAACAAATCTGTTGTCTAATGTGGATTAGGAAGTTTGTTATATGCCCTTAATAATGATGGAAATTAGCATTGGTATAGGTGTCCAATGACGTCAGAATTGTTAGTTTGACAAAATAGTTGATGTGGTTTTCTTTCTAAAGCATAGACCATTCCTTAGTTTCATTGTTTTTGTTTTTCAGGTGCAAGATCTTCTTCAGCAGATGGTAAGTCTTGTAATTGCTCAGATTTTATGTTCAGCAATTAGCTTGTGTGTTACTCACCAGGATTTTCTTTGCAGCAATCCAGGTTCCAAGCGATGTCTGACTCCATTGTGACAAAGAATATCCTTTCCTTGTTATAGTTTGCATATAATTCAAGGACAGTTTTTTAACAAAAGAAAGACCAACTTTTCCCAACTATATTTATATGATTAGCCGTTTGTGCAATGTTATCACTAGCAGAAAAGATTGCTTATTTTTATGACCCAAGCTAGTTTGAAACTTTGTTTGTGCTGCCCATTTTTTTTGGTCATGGAAAATTATATATATCGTGAAAAAAGTTTTATGACAGATTATGAGACAAAAATATATGTTGTGTGGGGTAAAAAAGTTGGGGTTAAGACAGTGATCTCAGTTTAACAGATTTCACAGAATTTTGATGCATACGCATTCGTATGATATAGTTTTTCATGATGTACATCGTCGCCTGTATGTTATTGTTCTTGTTACTTACTTTTAGCCGTTTAACTGATTATAAGGTAATTTTATTATATTTCCTTGACCTGCAATGCACTTGATGATATGGGAGCCCGTATAAATGAGTTGGAACAGAGCATCAATGACCTAAAAACAGAGATGGGCATGGAGGGTTCTCCATCTCCTGTGCTGCCATCCAAGCCAAATGCTGATGACGTGAAGCCGGAGGATGGTTCTGGTTAGAGTTGGTCAAAGTTCATTTTGCATTGCATGTCAGCTTCTCTCTGTCCATAGTTGTGGTTGAGGAGCGATTGTTAGTGTGAGGTTTTGAGTGCTTATGTCAATACTGCAGCAAGTTTGTATCCTTTATCTTTTTGTATTCCATCACTCAATTACTATACTCTTGAGTAACTACTGTGTCACTTCAATTCCGAAATTTTCCAGACGCAAGCTTTGTATGGAGTTTGGTCTAGAGTAACGGATTCACATTTGACATGTTGTAATTTGTTGTTCCAGCCTGTTTTTTGTGGAATCGTATATTCAAGTCCTTGACTAGCTTCTTAAAAGTCTGTCAACCAAATCCTTACCAAATTATTTCCCAAAAAAAAAAAAAAGAAAGGTTACTGGTTTGGGGTATTCTTGTGGAGACTCAACGTTGTTTACCGAAGTCTCTTTCCAACTGTGACTATGCTTGAGCTTCTCGGGATTATGCCTCTTGAACTTGAAGTAAGAAAAGAATCTGAGGTATAAAAAAAAAAAAACAAAAACAATACTCCAGCAGTTTCTTATCTAAAACTAGCTGAGAGATCAAATGAACAAAATCAAATTATTATGTGGTACTAGTCTATTTTGTAAGCCATATGAAGACAACAACTTCCACTTGGCTCTTTTACAGTTCTTAGAATCTGTATTCTGATATGAAAGTAAAATCCAGATCACAGAAGTACATCAGAAAAGAACCAAGAGGAAAAAAAGAAATAACAAAAAAAAAAAAAAAAAACAATTTAGGATCATCCTCCTCCTCTTCCTCCGTAGTTTTTATATATTCAATATAAATATAGGGGAAACAAAGTTGGAGCTATCATCTATAGCAATGATACGACAGAATAAACCACTCAAAAAATACTACAGAGTAGATAAATAGTGTAATGTCAATCAATACAGATCTTATTGCAAACGGTTATCTTACAAACAAGAGAGAAAACAGGAAACAAACATAACACAAAAAGAAAGAGGAAAAAGAAGAGCAAAGAAGCAGATTTGAGAAACACCGCCCTTTTAGCTTTAACTACGGCAACGAGTGATAGTAGAACAGTCACGGGTGTAGGGGTTAGCCTCAGCACCTGGCTTGCAGTTGTAGAAGGAGGCTCCCCTTCTAGAGCAAGGCACAGTGTTCCTCTGCAGTGAACGGTAGCTTATGTACTGTGAGGTCGCCAAGATACGCCGGCTGCCCTCCAACTCCATGTCGTATTCGTTCTGTTGCATGCACTCCGCTATGGAGCCAAGGCAGCTGCCACCACTGCCACTGCTCTTCGTGCGCACCCAGCTGATCAGCCGGTGGTCACTGCCTCCCTCCACGGTGAAGAAGGCAATTGCCAGAGCTGTCGTGAACATCAAAATGGCTAGCAAAATGGATGAGAAGTTGCCCATTTTTACTTTATATTTCTATTTTCCTTCCTAAGTATTAACGTGCACATGAGCATGTGGCATACTCGAGACAAAGTGAAGGGGGTTGGCAATCTGTGTTTTAAAGTAGTCGAGTTTAAAGAAAACGACAACGCTTTTGTGTATATTTACAATACTCGCCACTTGACTTTGAGTCTTTTTATACTATAAGATTTTTATGGGCAGGTTAGTGCTTGAACCCAATATGTGTTTCCAGAAGATCTTCTAAGAAATGACGTCAAACAAAAGTAGATTTTCATTATCATCAATGTTTTGAATTTTTATTTTCTTTTGTTTTTTTAGTACATAGAAAACAGGTCAATTGGTACTTATGAGCATGACAAGGGTAGAATGCCTGGCATGTAATGTCATTGGAATAGGACTAGGATTATGGGATCCTAGAGAAATTTCATGGAAATTTGTTAAGAGGAAAGTCTAGACAGTGGAGATGGTGTAATGTTACTATCAACTAGATTCTGAAAATTGCACAATAAGACTACTTGTAGAAATAAAGTTGGGGATTTTGCCGAGACCATGAAATTGTGAAGTCTTGCAATGGTGTTAGATTAAGTGTCATGCTTTTGTTTTGTTCTTCGTCATACGTGATAGCGATGTAGGAAAAAAAATGTGTATTTTGCTTTAGCTTCATTCTTCTAAGGTTGCCGATTATTTAAACATTTTTTAGCATACGGATAATGAAGATCTATGACAAAATAAATTTTGTCATATTGGTCATATACAATTTCAACCATTAGTTCAGATTGTAATTATATTAACTAAGATAAGTACAACAGTTTAATAAAATCTGATCAAGATACGACGGTTTATAATTGAGCTCTGCTGGTAAAGTTTTTGCTTATACCACCAAAGAAATCTCCAACTTATATTTGTTCTTTCAATTCTCTAAACGAACCCTCTTTTTTTTTTTTTTTTTTCTCTTCATGAGAGAGGATGAGATGTTCTGTAATTAAACGGACAACGACGACTATAATCCTTGTTTGGCCTAGAAAGTCATCTAGATTTACACTGCTTATACCATCTACTCAACAAGCTCAACTGCATGGTAGTCCTAATCCTAACATTTGGTTTCTTCAACAATACTGTTTACAACTAACCATGGTTAATAACACACTAAACCTAACCCAAGAAGAAGATAAAAAGATAAGGGGACATTAATTTAATGAACATGGAGGCTCATTTTTCCAATGAATGTGATTATAAGCTTGATGACTCTTCCTCAAATTCAAATACCTACCAATTGCATAAAAGAAAAACTAAAGGCTGCACACACACTTGAACATTGTTGAAAACCTCTTCAACACCTAACCAAGAAAATGAAATGAGCCAAAGCGGCAATAAAAATGAAAGATTTCGACAGTTGATTGATAATGTTCGAATTCAAAGCATTTTATCCTATAATAGAGTGTTGTGTAATCTGACATTAGCTTTAAAAATGTGTCATTTTTATGGGAGCCTTTCAAATCAAACTTGCCTACAACCCTTAACCATACATAGTAGTTTCCTTCAAGTATGTTTATTTAATTATATGTGATGTGTAGGAATTGATTTTGGTTTTGACTTCAAAAAAGCCCTTTGCCAAGAAGCACTTCAACAACTTCGAGTCACTTGAGTTTCTTATGAATAATATAGAATTTAATACTAAAATATGCGTTTAAAGTGAACTTGGCTGGCTACGAATGTGGGAGTTTCATTTTATATTGACCCCCCATCCCAAAGTGTGTACAATCTAGTAGCATGGACCCATTTTAGAACACCAAGAACTAGATGAAACAAAACTAATATTTGTTTAAATTTATTCATTTATGTCATAAGCTAGGAGTTGATATTCAAATGTTGTATACAGAAAATAAGAGAGAAGGTTTTAATTTCTCAAGACAGCGTTGGTTTCTGGAATCCAAAACAAAAGAGAACTGCATAGCGGCTTGGGACATCGCGTTATCATTAACTGAAATCAAGGAGATCCATTGTATTGTCTTACTGATAACCTCTTCAGAGTTCATTAACGCATAGAAAGAGAACAAAAGGGGATAAATTACAGGGAAAAAAAAATCCACTTTGTCACTAATGGACAAATGGCTCATATATTTTTTGTTTAATTAAAATAACTGTAATTTATAAATATCTAGACAATCGAAAATCTCATATCTATTTCCTATTCATCTTGCAAGTCCTAAATCGAAATATATATAATGCAATTGAATTAAAAACAATTCCACAAATTACACATACCCATCATTTTCTAATAATAAATCATATTTATAAAACAAATTAATTATACCCCTATCCAAATAACTTCATATCAACAAAACAATAAACATTGATCAATAATCAACAAAATCAAAATCTATTTATAAATATACCTTATAAAACACTTACAATTAAGGAGGAGATTAGGAGGATGGAGGCAAAGAGGTACAACGACTGCAGTTTAGGGAGATTCTAAATGTGTTTTTGAGAGTTGGATTTGTGATTTGTATCTGATTGTTGAGTTCGAATAAAAGTTTTTAAGGCACCTTCCACGACGGTTTTTCTTAAAAAGCATAATGAAAAGTCAAATTTTTCATGATGGTTTTTAGAAAAACCGTCATAGAAAGTGCAATATACTACCATAGTTTTTAGAGAAAACTATTGTAGTAGACTTCTCCTCCTACCATGGTGATTTTCATCTTCTCAGACGAACTCTCGTGTTTTTTCTCTCTTACCATGACAGTTTTTTCTTTTAAAAAAAGTCGTTAAATGAGGGTAGTATAATATCAAATTTCTAATAGTGCCTTCAACTTATTATACTCCTTAAACGCCATATTTGCTCCTCCTTCTGCCACAGTAGTAGAGACTTAGGATCACTTGGTTTAAAAATAAAGTCTGTAGGATATGAATAACCTGAAGCAGTAGAATAAGAGTGATTCATCGACCAAAAGATGTTATCTTAACAACAATAATAACGTGTTAAAATTGATGTAGTAAAAATCCAAACAATTCAAAACTCTGCCCCTAGCTTAGGGTTTCAAAAACCAGTATATGATAGAATCACAAAAAATAAAAAATAAAAATAAAAAATAGGGCTTTGGAGATTTAATATCAACAAAACTTACGCAGAGGGGAATCAAAGTAACCATGGTCATAACCGGGACAATGAGTCGGAAAAAATTTGACTAGATCATGACGGTGATAAGAGGTGATGAGGGCATCGACAGAGGCACATGTATTTGAGTGGGACACATGTCCTCATTAAATTTTTTATGATTAATCTTTTACCTTAAAAAATTTTAAAAATTTCAGATATATCTTTATCACACCCCTATTAAATAATTGAAAGATTTTGTTTCGTCCCCATTTTACAAGAGGTATGATAATTGTGCTTCCATTTAATGATGAACACATATAAACTCTATATCCATTCAATAAAATATTATATCTATTTTGTTAATAGTACCCCTACTAAAAAATTTTCTTGCTCCACCGTTGGATGAGAGCATCATTGAAGGTCTTTGGGCCCATCTCCTCTGTTGTACAGTTGCGGGGCTTCAGATCTTTACCAGGCACGTTATGCACATTCTCATCCTCATTCGCGAGGGGAAAGCTAATAACCTTACCACGACCAAACACAACAGGACCAGACATAACAGGCGCGGGAGCTTTAGATAAAGACGAGATCAACTTTGGAAAGGGATTGGGATGCTCAGAAGCCTCATTGCATGATTTAAAACGCTTCTCGTCATCCACTGCCGTCTGCATGGGGGAGAGAGATTAAGGGATTTCGCACAAGTTTTGCGTTTGGGGATTGTGATCATGCAAAGGGATGCTGAAACCAACCGATTATGTATACTTCGAGAAAACCGACTGTCGTTTTGGGTATATTGCTCAACATTTCCCTCACGTGGTAACATATTTTTGAATTTTTTTTGTTTCATAAAAACAACTTATTTCAAAACAGATAAAATTACATGTTATGTTACGCTTTTAAGAAACGTGTTTATGATTATCTCATTGAATACCTTTACTAAACCGTAAAAGAATATAACGGAAAAGGTACTAAGATTAAAAAGAAAAGTAAAGTGATATGGATGATAATCACTTATTTTTTTTCTTGTATTTACTTTTTTATTTAACAGTATAATGACAAAAAATCTTATTCTCTCTTTAGTATTTGTTTAATAGTAATTTTATTTAATGCAATTGCTAAAATTTTAATTTACATAACTAAATAACCATTAATTAATGAAATTTAATTTGGATACCTCTATAAATTTGGCATTTATTCCCTTTTATAAGGAATAAATGCTAATAGGATATAAGAGTTGACATATACTTTCCTACATGCCCAATTTTTTAAAAATAAATAAATAAATAAATAAATAAGCATGCCAAAATGGTTAAAAATATTGTACCACACTCTCGCTCATTACTTTTAAAAGATAATCAATGTGAATTGTTTAAATCTTTTTCCTAAACAAATTTAAATAGACAAACCTGACACTCTTTCTCTCTCATCTATTATAGTATTTTTTTTAGTAGCAATAATTTTAAAATACGTGTGGCAATTATAAATAGTAGGTCTCAAAAAAAATTTATGAAAATTCCAGTTTAAAATATAGAAAATTTTCATAAATGTAATCTTTTTAAAAGTTATTTTTTATGAATTCTGCAAAAGTTTACCTTGTATAACTTAAACATGTAATATAAGTAATAGTGTGACATAATTCTTTTAAGTGTAGCATGAATAAACCTATTTTTTAAAAGTATGCCATAAAATGTAATTTTCTCTTAAAATAATCAAGTAAGCCAACAAGCGAGGGTTGATTGCAGGTTCAAATTACACTATATCAAAAAACAAATGAACAATTGAAGTAAACAATATGTTTACTAGTAAATAATTTATTTACTATTAGGGAGAATAGATTTTTTAATAGTAAATATGTCATTTATTTAGGTTTTAAACATCTTGATACCCTGTAATTTGGTTTTTTGTATATTTTGACGTGACATCATCTTAGTACTTTGTTATTTAAAAAACAAAAAAACTGTACCTTATAGTCTCTAAAAATATTATTTTGATTCCTTGATTGTGAGGACATAAAATACCTATTACCCTTTTAATCTTTTTTTGTCAAACTTTTTTAGTTGCTTTTTAAAAATCCTAATATTAATTAATTCCGAATTCATTCTTTACAAGCATAAAAATTTCAAGATTTAAAAGAAAAAGCACATAAAAACTATTTTCTTCATCGTCCTTTGTAAAAATTGCAAGAAAAAAAAAATCAAATAAAAAAACAACGGTTGAGAAACAGACGAGGGTTTTATCTTTCTAGCTTGCTTAGCAATGCTTCCATTGGTGGAAGCTCCTGTACAATTTGTTGCCAATCCGGCATTCCCTGCAAACAGGAAGGGATTATATTAGTAATTATTATTTTTTCTGGGATTACTAATTATTTTTTCATACAGTAAATAAAAAAAAAAAAAGAAAAAGACCAACAATATATACTTTTCATGTTTAATTATCAGAAAAGAATTAAAACAAAAAAAGAAAAAAAGAAAGACTAAACCTGCATTAGAGCTTAGAAAGGTATTCTCATTGTCAAATTTCCAACTCGCACAACATTTCCTCTTGAAACAAGATCGTTAGCTTTGCTTATTTCTATAACTCAACTTGTAACATTCCCAAGGTTTTACTCTCACTGTACTATAGAAGTTGTCAATTCCCCATTCTACATCAGCTTGTGCTGAGCAACTAGGTGTTCAAGTCTATGGACTTACCTTCCCCGACCTTCGAACCCGACCATCTAGCCGCAGTATAATGTAGACATCCTCACCGGGAGTGACTCCTTCAGATTTCTGCTGATCCTTTATCCACCTAAAAAAGATCAAGGATACCGTTTGCTAGAACTGTTAGCTAGAAGAATGCGTTAACTTTCAATTTATAAAAGTTTATAGTTCTGATATTAGATGAAATTCAATAGGCCAACACTTAAAACTATATCAAATTGCAATGCTTCTTCCACAGCACCAAATACACAACAAACTTTTGGCCATCACAAACAAGAAAAAGGAAAAAACATAAGAGTGTAAATATGCTATGCATAGAGTAGATTCACCTTTCCCATTCTGATGGTGATACGACCTCAGCCTTGAATCGAATTTCAGCTTTCAGCTTCGACTTTGCAGTTATAGACTGAGCTCGTTTCTCAAACTCTTCCTGAGCAGGACAATGTTCGCGAGGAACAAAACCACTAATCATAAATAGTGATTAATATTACCATTTAGTTCTGCTAATATATATCTGTAATTACTCAACAAACACAAACATGTAACATCAATGGAAGCCTTAGCAACCTTACCCCAATAGAAGGAAGAGAAGCTGTTGCCTTTTGAGGCGCCCCAAAGCCTTTCTTCTCTATTTGTGGTTCCTTGCCTTCACCCCAGACAACGGGAACTAAAAGAACACCTCGTCTAAGGAGTTCAGTCCGGAACCTCTCTGCCTTCTGAATTGCTAAAGAAACAGTCTCCTTTTTCCCTGCTAAAATAACCTAAATCCAAGCTTGATTGAAGAATTTACAGAGAGCATTGTAGAATTTGATATAAGAACCCAACAACCAAAAAAAAAAAAAGTTGATACTAACAGGCCTAACAGTGTCCCGTAGCTGGACGAGTTCAACAACCCGATTAGTGGAAAGGCGCAAAGGCAACCTTGATAGAGTTTCATCCCGAGTTATTTGGGCAAGTTGTTCCTCCTCTTTCTTGTTGTCCCATAGAAATAATGCTACAAGAACAACAATACCTGCAGATTGCTGATTCAAAAGTTTAGTCATGTTAAGAAGAAAGTTATAGAAGATGCATTCAACAAAAATGCTCAACACAGTGATTCCTAATTGAAATGACGTCTCTTAGGATTCTCTTCAAAGTCCATGGTCATAAGCAATTATTTTTTCATTATCATGAATGCTTCATGCCTACCTCCAACATTAATGGCAAAATTTCCGGCTGTTTCCCAGAGATCAGGAGCACCGTCACCGCCTTGTATTGCAAGGAATAGTCTAGGTACAGTGAAAAACAGTGAAATTCCCGCAGCTGCTGAGAATGCCACGGAAAAGAATCTCCTAATTCCACGAAATGGAGCTTGGACTTCACTAATGAGTTTAAGATCTCTTCGAAAACTGTACCCTATATCTTCCCCACCAAGTATAGCCTGTGATATAGGACATAATATTTTATGAATAACTTCAAAATGGACAAGGAGTTAACTTGGTTAAATCACTATCATGTTCCAAAACTTCAGAACATCCAAGGAAATGGAAATTTTCACTGTAGTGTCTAGAATCTGCGAGAATCATCATTGTCATCTGAAAAAGATCTATAACAAGAGACATTAAGCAGACAAAGTTCAGCAACAAACCTCTTCTTGCAATTCCTTGAATTCGGGCGAAGCTCTAAAAGAGGCCAGGTCGGGGTCATTCAAAATTGTACCAAATTTGAGGTTGTATTCTCTCAATGCCATACGAAGACATTCAGCAGCTTTCTTTCCTTCCCCTCTACCTCAAAATGTGGAAAAGAGGAAAAACAACAAATGTAGATCCATCAACATATAAAGGAATTCCTTAAAGTGAACCAAACGGATGAATTCTGAACAGAAAAATAAACGAGTAAGATAAGTCTATAATCCAAGATTTCGTAGTAGCCTTAGGTAAACGTAAATAGACGTCAATAGGCTTGATCAGATTAATATGATTCCACATAAGTATAACCATGCTTTTGTTGAATGAATCTTAGTTTGAATTTGAGAACAGCTATGTTCCATATTAATCCGAAAGAAATTCCTCAGGAAGGAGGGATTAATTGAAGAGGCTGACAAACAAAGTTTTGTTTTATGAGCTTATATGAATCACCCAAATTCTCATTTATAGACAACCTCTAAGACTCTACCTCCATTCTCATTATGGTTGCTGACTTCTAAATGGAGGAAAGCTGTCTAGTATTTGGGCAAAAGGAAATATAAACGGTGATGAAAAAAAAAAAAAAAAAAGATGAGATAAATACCTGTATGCATGACAACAGGCTTTGTTGTAGAGAGCAGCTTGAGCCTCCGCTGGGTTGGGTTCCAAATTAAGCGCTGTTTCAAACTGTACTAACGCATCTTTAACCTGAAAGACAAGGCATCAAATTTCTTTCATATAAAAACATAATGTGCCGACTGTACATGTCATAACAAAAGGAAAAGAAAAGAAAAACTAAACATGTCAAGAAAGCAAATGTGCATTGAAAAGACTCTAAAAGAAAAAACAACATAATTCTATACAAATGTTACTAGGACACTACGAGCATCATTTTCATCAGCAGTAATCTAGGTTTGTTTACTTACTTGCAAAATTAGGAATGGTAGCTTAGCAGGACGAGCACTATCTATGAAATGATGAATAGAATGCTAATGCTTTAAAAAAAAAAAAAAAAAAAAGGGAATGCTAATTCTTGCATCCCTTGGTATCAATTTCAGGTCAAGGGAAATGAAAGTAAGATTTACTTGATGTAATAAAAGTTTACATTGATAAGATTCATTTCTAAGTTCAAAAAATTAGAAGGGATTTCACCATCTAATAATCAATTCCATTTCTCATTTTCTTACTTTGACTTATTTTTTTTCTTATTCCAATCCCAAAGCCTTTGCATTGCATTTTTTTGTGGTTTGGTAAACCACTCTTGAGGGAAATGTTGTGAAGGAATCATATAAAACTCACATAGCAACAAGACGAAACTATATTCTCAACAATCCACCAAAGAAAAAAATAAATAAATAAAGCTCGTAAGAGAAGCTAGATAGTTCTTTCAATGCAGAGTCTCAAACTTTTGAATAACGACACAATAAACAGGCCAAAGAAATCAAGAACTATAATCGAAAAAAACAAAAAACTTAATTAAAACCCAAGACTTAAATTTAAAAGAAAATGAAAAAATACCCGTCCTTTGGAGAAAAGCTGGAGACCCAAGTTGACACAAGACTCGGCAGTCTCTGTATTGGCTTCAGGATTCTGAGAAGTTGAAGAAGAGCAAGAGATAAACAAGAGATGAGACTTCTTCTTTCGAAATTCGAAGTGGGTAAGTGTGGAAGTTCTGATTGGCAGCCATAGAAGCGTTCTTCTTGTTTTTGAGGTTGAGGAGCAGAGAAGTTGCTGGTTCAGAGCCAGAGCAGCCACAGCCATGGGAAAGCTTAGAGAGAGAGAGAGAGGAGAGAGAATGGAGAAATTCACAGACGCTACAACCACTAACGATCTATCCAAACTGTCTACTAGCTGTGGAAAAGCCACGTGTCACCAGCCATCACGATTCGTGGCTCTCCTCTCAAGAGATCTGCACCGTCAACGATGTTGGAAAACTATGCAGTCTGAGCTCCGGACGTCCGAGATTTGATACTTTACTTTTGTTCCTGTACTCGCATGCATCTCACTCCATGAGAATCCAAACTGCAGCGTTTTCATTTTGAATGGGCTAATTGAAAGTAGTTCACTAATTTTCGAGAAAATACAAAAAGTCTTTCTTGTATTTTAACTAAATACATCATTTCTTTTTAGGTTTTTTAAAATTTAAAAGCATCTTTGTATGTTTTTCAAACCATTCAAAAACCATCATTTTTTTATTTTTGATGAAATATATCATTTAAAAAGACAATATTTGAAGACTAAAGATATAAAATCTAACTTGTGTTCAATTTTATATTACCTAATAAGTTTTTATATATACTTGTGATATTAAAATTCTATTTGAAAATAACAGTGTATTTTGTATGGCAAACTAAAACAAACTTGTTATAGGGTATTTGAAAAAGTAGTTCAAGTCAATAGTTTGAAATGTAAACAGTATAAAGCTTTTACATGCTATAGTTTTTAAATCTAAACAGATGGTTTAAACTATTCTTCCAAACATCCTATTAGAAATTCCTAATAGAACTAACATGACCAAATAATACTAAGTTTTCATTTTTGTTATACTAAGTATAAGCTATTCTGTCATTTATGGTTGGAAGGTATCACAATATCCGTAAGTCTATTTAAGTTTTATATTTATTGATTTGAGCATGATTCATACCATTCTATTAATACACAATGTTGCCTCTGTTGTGCTATTTGTAGTTTTTAAGATTGGTATGCTTTCATCTTTACGAAAAAAGGTGGATGGATAACTGTTGCTGCCTTGTATGCAGTGAACATTAAAGGAACCAAGGGACCGAAAATTTAGAAGAAGACTTGATTTTTTTTTTTCAACGTTTTAACTTGTATTATCAAGCTGGACAGTATTACTAGTGTTTCTTTTAGACTATTCCTTGTCAGTTAATTGCTATTCAGAGAAAGAGATTTCAGGAAAACGAAAAATTCTTAAGCCATATTTGACACACCTTATTATATTATATTATATTGTATTTTATTATATTGTATTAGATATAAAAAATATAATATAATACAATATAATATGATGTGTCAAACAAGCTTTTAGTAGAAGCTTTTTTCTTTAAAGCCTTTTCAAGTATCCTAACATCCTTTTTATAAGTAGGATTGTATGACGTTTTTAATTTAGATAGATGTACTGTAGATAACATACGAGTGTCGAGCTTTTAGCCTCGTATTGTCGTAAAATCTTTTTTTTTTTATTCATTGAAAAAAAGAACACAATTCAATAATCAAGACTAACTAAGGAGTCAATTTTAATAACTAGGACATGTTTAAAAACATATTTTATAAACTTTGAACCATCGAAAATGATAAATGCTCTTTTGTGGAGTCACGACCAGTTTTTAAAGACAGGACGAAGTTTCCATTAATGGCCGATCCATTGTTGAATATCTACAGAAAACTGGATTTTAATTTGAGGGTTGATTTGAGAATTGGTGTGTTTTTTATCATAAGATTAAAACTCTTTTGTGCATTTTTGGCATCAAAGGCAAGGCTATTCAAACAATGCAAAAAGAGGTTCAACAAGAGAAAGTAAATGCCGCAATATACCAGCCGAAGACTTTGATTCAAGAAAAACAAGGCTATTCAAGAAATCAAAAGCATACTAGATAGTATAAAGCTCTTGCATATTGCAGTAAAAAATAAAAAGTTGTAACAGTGTAAAGTTTTCATATACTACAGTGTTTTGGATCATAAAAATGGTTCTAATTACAGAGCAAGAGATAATCTTTTGGAATTTGAAGTCTCTAAGCATGCAAGCAGAAGTTGTGGTGGGAAGCGGTGGAAGTGTTTGTTTTTGAGGCTGAGAAGCAGAAAAATTGTCGGTCAAGCAAGAGCAGCCACAACCATGTGGGAAAGCTTAGAGAGAGAGGGAATGGAGAAACTCATAGGCCCTACAACCATTAACAATCTGTCCAAACATTCAGCCATCATGATTTACGGATCTCTTTTCAAGAGATCGAGATATCAGCACCGTTAAAATTGTGGAAAGTTCTGCAGTCTGACTTCGTTCATCTAAGATTTCATATGCACTTTTGTTCATGCACTCGCATGCAACATACACCATGAGAATCCTAAAAAGGCCCTTTAATTAAAAGTTGCTCCCTAAATTTTTGCTCACCTGTTACGTTGTCCCAAAATTATTTTATTAAGCACCAACAACGTTGTATTATTGTTGTTGTTATTAGCGATGGCCTTTTTTTAATTAGACTAATTGACACTCGCTCTTTGAATTTTAGCTCACCTAGTCTGAATTTTTTTTATTCAATATTAATGATCTTGTATTATTATTTACGAGTAAATTTGACAAATATCACTTTTGTAGTACTGCTTTTTGATTCCATCACTTTCATGAGAAAGTTTAAAACATACTTCTTCTAACAAATATAAAAACAAAATTAATTTTTACTTCTTGGGGTGTGGGTTGTTGCAATAGAGGGTAAAATTGACTTTTTATTGTTTAGCAAATTTTGTATTTGTAATTTATGTAGGGAAGTGGATCGGTGAATAACAAGGCTCTAAAGTGATACTGGGCCAAAGACGATGCTAAATAGTGTATAGGCGCGCAATCCTCTTGAGCTCAACTAGCTACTTTAATTTTATTTTCGAAATTATATATTATTTTATTTTTATTTTCTTGTTTGGCGCCCCTAGATTTTTCTTTTTAAATTTTAACCTGGATGTTATCGAACTTCTCGTTTTTAACCTTAAGTTTGAGCTAAATTTTCTACTTTGCCCATCTAAAATTTCCTAATTCCAAATTTTATATAAGATGTTTAAAAGCTTTTCATTCACACCCGTTATTCTTACTTCTAATCATATACTCTATTAACAACGAATTTAGTCTAAAAAACTTTTGTTTTACTCAAGCTCCCTGAAAAAACATTATGGTTCGGTCACCGTTTATTTATCAACATATATCACATATTTCATATTATGGAAACTAATTTCCATCCAAATAACAAATTCATGTGATTAATTAAGGGGTGCTTTTGCTTGCCTGCGGCTGAGTTATAACATGTGGTGGGACCAAACAAAACAAGAAAAAATACCTCATTTCGAGTCATTTTTCTTCTCAATTGATCACTCAAACTCTTTATTTTTTCTACCAACTTTTCGCTTCTTCCACAGTCAATTGCTGAAAGACTTCTCTAAAACATCCAACTTAGAATTTATACTTATGCATTGTTTATATATATATATATTACAAAGAAATTTCTTACTTTGTAATTTTCAAGTCCTAAAAAACCCTTCCTGGAGTCTTGAACAATGTCGGGAGCAAAATTTTCGAAAACATTATCAAGAATACAATCCCTTCTTTGTTTTGTTTTGTTTTTGGTTTTTTTTTTTAAGGTGGAATATGATTACTTACGAACTCAATATATGTACTTACGAATTTGAATGTTAGAATTGCAAAAATAAAACTATATATCATCTTAAATAACATATGATTACTTGCAAACTTTAACTTTGAAGTTGTAAAATAGAACTACAAACTTGCAAAACCTTAATCCAGTTTTATTTTATTATTTTTTGTTTTCCTCATGTATGTCATATTATTTTTCCTCATGTATGTCATATTAGCTCATTATTTTGGCATAATTGTTACCAGATTTGTGATTAATGCTAATTCACAATAATGCCTAATAAAAACATAACTGGGGCCAAAGAGCCCGGTGATAAAAGGTGGGGCCAAAGAGCCCGGTGATAAAAGGTTGTGTGGATCATTGTCAATTAATCATAATACATATTTCTTTAGTGCCTAATCAAAAAATTAAGGGAGCAAAGCCTCAAGCAGACAAAACTAAATCAAAATTGCCCATTAGTCTTTTAATTACTTAATGATATAAACGACACCTCGTGAGTCCAAACGACATTTAATAATTTTGTTTTTGGATTTCCTTTGCTTAAAAAGTTTCGTCTTTTGTATAATTTTGCAATTAGATCCTATACATTTTAGTTATACGGTGGATTCTATATTAGTTATACTAAAATGTAAACTTGAACTTGAAAATGTTTGCAAAATATTGCTCTCCTTAGAACTTAAACTTCTGGCGGCTGGAAATTTATATGCATGGATGCGAATGGATTTCTATTAATCAAATTGTGCATTCAAATTTCCAGTGCTTGTTCATTTCTTTTTCCAAACGGCGTAAAAGAGAATGAAAAAAAAAAAAAAAGGGGGAAAGAAAATGCAGTTGTTTTGGATATAGGATTGAGGGAATGTGAGTTGTATTTACCGTGTATTTGGCAATGATTCCTACCACACGGTTCCCATCACAAACTCAGTTATAAACAACGTAAAGCTCTCATATGCTACAGTAACATTAAAAAAATTGGTGCAGTATAAAACTCTTACATACTATAATAAAAGTGGTTCCCACCACCAGTTTCTACCTGTAACGCCCGCCTAATTTGATGTAACGGATAATGTTATGTTAATGACGATGTTATGATATGTTTATGACAATATTAAGTGTTATACTCTTGATAAGTGCTGTATTATATGATAAATGGTGTTAACCATTTTATTTTAAGTGTTATGACAGGTGACGCTCGCGTGGAATTGATGTGCTCAAATGTTCATGTCATTAATGTTATGTGTTAATTATATTTTTATGTGTAATTATATGTTATGAATGATTTATGGGAGTTAAGACAGATCGGCAGGCCGGACCATTCGGATCGGCAGGCCGAAATGATGTACTCAGAACGGCAAGCCGATGGTATATCATCGGTAGGCCGGACTTCTGAGATCGGCAGGCCGAACTCCTGAGATCGGCAGGCCGATGACAGCTGACAAGTAGTCAGCAGAAATTTTTACAAAGTTGTGATAAGATGGAATTTATTTATGGACGTTTTATGCTGATTAAATATCATAATTATGGGATGAATTGTTTAATTTGGTAATGAAACGTTTGACTTTTCTATTTATTGAATTTAAAGGATAAGTTTTCCCATTTTACGATTTCAAAATATGGTAACCGTTACAAAAATTGATGACCTCCCTTATTGCTTTCCACTCTCCACGCACCTGGACCGTTATTAATCAGAAAATTCTGATTTGTACCTTATTTTCTCTCTCTCCCTATCACAAACTCTCTCTCTCTCACACTCTCTCTTTCTCTCGATTTTTCTCTCTCACTCTCTC
>CAMOHE010044100.1:0-33255 GCA_946598075.1 Artocarpus hirsutus
AAAACTTACAATTTTGAATGAGATTAAGAAGTTTGGAGGCGAAGAGAGACAACAGTAGCTGTTTCAGAGGGCTCTGTGTTTATTTTTAAAAGGTGAGTTTTTGATTTGTGTCTGGACGTCGAGGTGGAAAGGAGTTTTTAAGTAAGATACCATGACGGTTTCTTAAAAAAATGTCGTGGAAAGTGCGGGAGCTACCATGATAGTTTTTTAAAAAACCATCGTGGTAGCTTATACTTACTGCAATGGTTTTTTCAAAAACCATCGTGGTAGCTCCCTCACTTACCACGATAGTTTTTGCATTCGCGGGCGTAACTTGTCACGTATTTTTGCCTTATTATTACAACTATTTTTGAGAAACAGTCATTAAATGAAGATCGTATAATCTCGAATTTGTTGTAGTGGCCCTAGGTTTTGGACCTTGGGAATTGTGCACATATTGATACAATAATGGAAACCATTGATAGTCCAATTTTATTTTTAGAATTGAGAAAATGGCACCCAGGCGTCATTTAGCTACTGTTTACACAAATCACACAAACGACAAAGGCATAATGGGAGCTACGTTTGTAGCTTTCCAATAGATGGTAGCAAAGTCACAACATGAGGATCCTAAGGTGGGTCACTAGCATGATTATTTCAAGGAGTTCTAATTTATGGCCATCTCGACTTTAGATGGAAAAGGGGACCCATAGGTAGCCAAAATTGGTTCGATTCAATGGTGAAGCATCTAGATGCACTTGGAATACTAGCAGAGTACTGAGTTGAATTCACAACTTACCAACTGGAAGGAAGTGTAAACACCTAGTGGAAATAGGTCAAACACGTGAAAAACAATAGAAACATCAACTAAGATAGATTTGAAAAGTTATTCTACGAGCGCTATTTTTTGCAGGAGTACAGAGACTAGAAGCTTGTTGAATTTTACTGATTGGAACAAGACGACATAATAGTCCAAGAATACAAGGTGAAGTTCACTGAACTAGCCAGATTTGCTCCATCTACCATAGCTTCTAGGTAGGAAAAGTGTATCAAGTTTTAAGAGGGACTTAAAGGATCTATCCCATGATAACTGGTTGCTTTACGGATTTGAAATTGTGGTGAGTTGGTATCGTCAGTTTTGTTAGTGGAAAGTGACAATGTTATTTACTATGAGAATATTGCAAGGACCTCAAGCGGGCCCTAAAGTAACAACAAGAGAGGCAAGAATAACCGTTAAGCTCAAGTGAAGAATCAACATGGTAATACCAACAGTGGGAGTAGCAGTTCTTTAGGTAGCAGATGAAGCAATCCATGCAATTTTCATTATCACTACTACCAGCAAACAAGACATATCAAGAGAAATTGCCCAATAAGGAACTGTCAGCAAGGATCCCAAACTAGAGAGGGTGTAACCCAATTGTCCCAGGCTTAGTCTCTTGCTCAACCTTAGTAAGTTCCTCAACCATAGTGTCACCAGTTTATCCCTTAGCAGATGTACTATCCAACACAAGGTTATTAGCTGCCAAATTTCCAAAGGAATGTTTAATAGTATAGAGCACCCAGTCCAGCTAGTGTGCAGTCTCCTCCACCTCAGCAATATCGGCCAACCAACCTTTGACCTAGTAATGCCAATAAAGGAAAAGGGAAAGCTCCCGCTCAAGTCCATAACATGACTGCAGGAAGTTCTAATGCCTAGGCTTATAATGCGGTAGTTGACAATACGATTTTGGTTTCCAAATCCTTAGCTTGTGTCTTATTTGATATTAGTTCCATGCATTCTCTCATTTTGAATTTATTTGTGAATACATTGGGATTAGAAATAAAGGAATTTAATGAACCCCTAATGATTACCTCACCACCCTTGGGCAAGTGTATGTGAATAATGTGTGTGGGTCCTGTAACATAATGATCAAGGGTGAGATTTTGAAAAGTAATTTGATTGTAATTCCCATAAGTACCTATGATGTAATCCTATGAATGTATTAATTATCTAGGTATAATGTCCTTGTAGATTGGCACCTTAGAAAAGTGACCTTAGTGACTGATAGAGGGACAATAATCACTTACCAAGGCGGTAATGATCGGGTGATGAGTGAACAATTCATGAAAACATGTTTTGGAGGGCAAAGAAACTTAGCTTGTTATGTGCTTCTTTTGAACCTAGAAGAAGGACCTAGAACAACAGGAAGAAACATAGTGATACTAGTGGTTGACGAGTTTGATGATGTTTTCCCTCACAAGTTGCCTGAATTACCACCACATCAAGAAATTGAGTCCAGTATTGAGTTACTTCTCAAGACTGCTCTGATTTCTATAACACCATACAGTATGGCACTGGCATAGATGAAAGAATTAAGGAAGCAACTTTAGGAACTTATAGATAAAGGATACATCTGAAATAGTATGTCATTGTGAGCTGCACCAGTTTTGTTTACTAAGAAACATAATGGTACTCTCAGGTTGGGTATTGATTATCGATAGTTGAATCAAGTCACAGTGAAGAACAAGTATCCACTACTAAGAATCAATGAGCTATATGATCAAGTAAAAGGTTTTCGGTATTTTCCAAAGATAGACTTGCGTTTAGGATATCATCTGCTTAGAATCATGGAAAAGGATATTCCAAAGACGGCCTTCAGGACCCAATATGGACACTTCAAGTTCTTGGTAATGTGGTTTGGAATGACGAATGCCCCTGTAGTTTTCATGGATTTAATGAATCGAATATGTAATCCTTATTTAGATCAATTTTATGATCGTATTTATTGATGATATACTAATCTATTCTAAGACCTGGGAGGAGCATGGGCAGCACCTAAGGATTGTACTTTAGACTCTGCGGGAACACCATCTGTATGCTAGAAAGGAGAAGTGTGAGTTTTGGTTAACCGAAGTCAAGTTTCTAGGGCACGTCATCTCTAATCAAGGAATTTCATTAGATCCTTCCAAGATGAAACAGTGGTGCAATGGGAACGACCGAGGAACGTGGCTGAGATCCATAGCTTGTTTGGACTTGTAGGATACTACAAAAAATTCATGCAAGACTTCTCGAAGATAGCAGCTCCATTGACACGATTGAATAAGAAAGATGTTATTTGAATGGGATGTAGAATGTGAGTATGGCTTCTAAGAGTTGAAGGCCCGGTTGATCACCGCTCTAGTGTTGATCATACCGAGTAGTGACGAGCTTTATGAGGTCTACACTAATGCATCAGGATGTGGACTTGGATGCATATTGATGTAACATGGACAAGTTGTGGCATATGGATCACGACAACTGAAGCCTCATGAGCAGAATTACCCTATTCATGATTTGAAACTCACAGCATTTTTTCATGCACTAAAGATCTAGAGGTGTTATTTGTACGAAGTGACATTTCATATTTTCTTAGATCACAAGAGCTAAAGTATTTGTTCACTTAGAAAGATCAAAATTTGAGACAGCGAAGATGGATGGAATTTATGGAAGACTACGACTTCACACTACAATATCATCTGGGAAAAGCCAATGTAGTTGTAGATGCGCTTAGTAATATGAAGATTGGAAAAGAGATGCTATAGTAAGTGAGTATGAGCTACAATATTATGAAGATTGCAATCAAGTTTTAGTGTACTATATGGATTCTACCCTAGCACTTGTTCAAATGGTGAAGCAGAACTAATGGTGTAGCATCCGGCCCGGGCGTACTCCCTCAAGCCTCCATAAGACCCACCTTGCCGGGGCCCTGGACGTATGGCTCTTATTGGTAGACCATCCCCGAGCCGTCCACTCATCCGTACTATCCCCTCTAGGGCCCTTTGGCCCCTTAAGGTTTTTCTTTCGCGTCCCTCGGGTTCAAACTTCAAACCTCCCTTAAGAGGTTCTTATTTCCTTCTTGAGTACCAATTGATCAAGTGGTACTCGAGAGGGAAATAAGCACCTCTTAAGGGAGGTTTGAGGTTCGAACCCGAGGGACATCAAAGAAAAACCCTGAGAGGCCAAAAGGCCCTAGAGGGGACAATACGGATGAGTGGGCGGCACGGGGATGGTCTACCAATAAGAACCATAAGTCCGGGGGCTCCGCAAGGTAGGTCCTATGGAGGCTTAAGGGAGTACGCTCAGGCCGAACACCATAAATGGCAAGATCAACACCTTTAGGAAATTTAGACGTGGATGTAGAGAGGAGAATAGTTTGAAGAATGGGGGATACATGTAGATGGATCTTTGTAATTCAGGAAATGTTTAGTGGTACCTGCAATGGAAGAAATGACAAAGGTTGTAATGGACGAAGCACATAAGTCTCGATTTGCTATTTATCTAGGAAGCACGAAGATGTATCGTGACCTGAAAAGACAATATTGGTGGAAAAGTATGAGAAAGGATGTTCTAGAATTCGTCGCCAAGCGTATGACTTGTCTTCAAGTGAAAGCTAAACACTAGAAGCTTGCTAGACAACTTTAACCACTTCCTATTCTAGGATGGAAATTGGAGCACATTACTATGGATTCCTCATCGACTTACCAAGAAGAAAGTAGAAGCACGATACAATTTGGGTCGTTGTCGACAGGTTGATGACATTAGCACATTTCATACCTTTTAGATCAACATGCTCGAAGAAAGTTCTTGGAGAGTTATATTTCGAGAACATAGTAAGACTGCATTGAGTTCCATTGTCAATCACTTCTTATAGGGATACTTGGTTTAATGCTAAATATTGGAGAAGTTTCCAAGAAGCACTAGGCATGAATTTGAATTTCAGGGTCGCTTTTAATCCTCAGACTAATGGACAGTCTAAACAAGTTATTTAGATTCTTAAGGACATGTTATTGCTTGTATATTGGACTTTGGCAAAAACTGGAAGAAGCACCTGCATTTAGCAAAATTTGTGTACAATAACAGTTACCAAGCAAGTATCGGTATGGCACCGTTTGAGGCACTTTATGGAAGACTGTGTCAATCACCAGTCTGTTGGTCAAAACCAAAAGATGGGATCGTTATCTAACCTTATGAGATCCATAAGAGGAATGAGAAGATCGCCGTAATTCATGACTGATTGAAAGCTGCCCAAAGCTGACAGAAGAGTCATATTGACAAGAGATGCCGAACTCTAGAATTCAAAGTAGGTGATTTTGTTCTCTTAAAGGTTTCATCGCGCAAAGGAATTTTGCATTTTAGTGTAAGTGGGAAACTTGTGCTGAGGTACATCGGACCATTTGAGATTACTCACTGTGTCAGTATAGTTGCTTACCGACTTGATCTCCCTTTTAAGCTTTCTTATGTTCACAATGTATTCCATGTGTCAATGCTTCAAAATGCCCGCCCAAGCTAAGCGAAGTTGTTTCATTCCATGATGTGCCAATAAAGAAAGACAAGACCTATAAGGAGGTGCCAGTCCAGATCATTGATATACCATTAGTAATAAGTTTACGACCTCGTGACATACCATTAGTAAAGGTCTTGTGGCAACACCATGGAGTTGATGAGGCAACATGGGAATTAGAATCGATGATGCGAGATTGTACCTACATTTATTTTGCTTTTGAGATGATTTCTAATTTTGAGGACGAAATTCCTTTAGGAGAGGAGAGCTATAGTGTCCAAAGACTAATTAAGTGTAATCAGTATGTAATTTGGTGGATTAGTGTGCCTAATTTCAATTTATAATAATTCAATCATTTTGTGATATGATTTTCATGAATCACATTTTAATTATTTTGTTGGTTTATCTTAAACTTTGGTATTTTACTTTTAACTTATATTTAGCATTTAACATATTTTAACAAATTTGACCAAAATCAGATTTTGTTAACATATTTGACTTAATAAACAATGTGCTGCCCATAGTTTTATCAAAACCAACTCAAAAAATGCAAAGTTGTGTTCAGATACTGAGCTCTCTCATTTCTCCCTCTCTTCACGCCTCACTTTTATGCACTCTCACTCTCTATGTCTCCTTTTCTCTCTTTATACTTAGGAAAACACACACACTCCTTCCCATTATGACTTTCCTTCTCTCTTACTGGCTCTTTCTCTCTTTTTTTCTCTCTCTGCACAACTAGAATGCACCCTGCTTCAAAGTTTTCAAAATTTTCTTTTTATTTTTAAAATTTGTTTCAATTTTCATGCATGTTGTAATCCGAGCTTGTATGAGTTTAAACAATGCTTAATTTGAGTTTAAGGAACTCAAACTAACACAAATCCAAGCTTTGTTTGAGTTAAAAGAGGTCTTGCATTTTTTTTAAATTTTTGAAATAAATTGTGGAATTGTGTTTAATCTTTAAGGAAATTGTTTTTAAAGCATTCAGAGATGTTAGTTTATGAATTTTGCATGTTCTTTGGGTTTAGATTTGCATCAAATAGGTTAAAATGACCTTTTGAACTCAGATTGGCTGAGACTTAAAATCTGAAATTTTCTAGATTTTGACAGATCAACAGGCTAAACTTGTCCTTTGACAAGTTGGATTCAAAGAGTTCGATAGGCCAAACTTAGACAGACCAGATCAAATAGTTCGACAGGTCAGATCAGATGGTCGACAAGCTGAACTTGAGTGGTCAGTAGGTCGACCGAGCTGCATGAAAATTGTAGTTTTTCACTAGTTTTCATCGTTTAATGATAAAAAGGGATTTTTACCTTATGACATGATTATATAGACTTTAAAGGCACATAAGGCACCACGAAATAACATACTAATGTAGAACACTTATCTTAGGTATTAATGTATATAGTTCACGTCTAAGGTTGTTTACGGTTTCGAGGAGCTGACGTGTAGTGGACTGGGATAGTGGAGTTAGTGCTATCGTGCTGAACAATGAGATAGGACTCTAGAGCCTCTTCATTGTTAGCCATGATTTTAAAGGAATTTTGGCCATAACATGTTTTCTTGAAAATGTTTGTAAAGGAATGATTGTCATGTATTTACACAATTACTTTCAAAAATTGTTGAGTAATGAAATAATCATAATGAACTAAATAATGAATGTAAATGAGAAAACTCGATAATATGAGACTCAAGCAATGGTATAAAATCTATAATATTTAGTACCGAAAGAGCCAAGAACTCTATTTGGAATGAGACATTAGTGCATGATGCCACGTGTAGAGATTGGGTTGCATAGAGAGTGATCTTGGGAGCAAGTCCTAAAACCTAGCTAGGCTACTACGGTGGTGTTTTTGATGGCTTTGCACATGGTAAAATGATAAATTGGACATCAGTTTATCATTGGACCAAAATGGTAAGCATATATATAACTGGTTTTATTTAGTGCCTTTTTATAGTTTTTGAATAAACGCAATTCCATTTATTTTAGTTAATGTTTTCAAAACTAAGTCTTACTGAGCCTTTCATTCACATTTTTTACTTGCTTTAAAATCCCCTCCCTCCAGGTGGTTTACAGCATATTGCTGACTAGGACACTGTGATCGCACACGTAGATCGTAGAAGTTTTTAATTAAGTTATTTGCTTCTTTAATTAAGACATGTATTATTTAATCGTTATTTATTTGGATTGGACTATGATTGTATTCTATTTATGTCGATACTATGTGTGTGCACAATGTGGGCCCGGTGTGGCCTAAGCTGCTCTCGTTAATTTTTATATTTTAATTTAATTAAATTTAGAGTAATAAACGAATTTATTTATTAGGGCTTAATAAATGGCAATTGTCTAAGAAAGTTGTAAATTTACCAGATTTTTATACATAACCTAAAGCATATTTTCTTAAATTACTAAATAATTAATTGGCAAGTTTAGTTAGAAATTTGTTTAATTAATTTAATTAAACTACTACGTCACTACTCGAGTTTAGGTTCGTGACAATGGGTAGAGGAAATGCCGTCACTTTCAAGTT
Organism: Artocarpus hirsutus; assembly: GCA_946598075.1. Classification (NCBI taxonomy): domain Eukaryota; kingdom Viridiplantae; phylum Streptophyta; class Magnoliopsida; order Rosales; family Moraceae; genus Artocarpus; species Artocarpus hirsutus. The sequence continues at coordinate 7,809 of CAMOHE010044100.1, forward strand.
GGGCTCAATATAACTCAAACTCTTAACCTATGATTAAGGTAAAAGAGCTTACAACGAACTGCGCTACCCTCACTTATCTTTTATTTTCTATATTGCGTTTGTGTAAGTGTGCATGTTTATTTTGTCACTCGTTGGTCAACAAAGGACTCACATCCATACAGTTGAAGATATGAAAATTCTACAACTTGGATCAATTTAAAGTGGAGTTATCCTAAAGTTTTAATGGGATAAAGGCCAGAGTTTAAGCGACCAATTCTAAAAGTGATAGTGATTGACGAAAAACATCGCAGTCATGTTTGCTAAGTTCTGATATAGTTGTCATTACTTTTAGAAAAGAGACATATTAATGCACGTTTAAAACATTTAAATGCAAATGATCTCACAGAGAGTACAGCACAGAGAAAGTGACGTCCTGAGAACTAAAAAGATCCGCTTTTTATTCTCGTAGCTAAAAAAAACAATGAAGGAACTGCACCATTTGACATATGCGGGAACCCTGTATAGTATGCATGGACCACAACTCTCTCTCTCTCTCTCTCTTTCTCTCTCTGATTGACTAAAAATAATTTTGAATGTCTAGGGACATGCATGGGCCATATCCCAACTGCAAAGCTGTTGCCTGTTGGATCTGTTTGCGCAGCTGTTTACACGTCAATCGTGGGCTTGGTCGTGACGTTGAGGCTGACAAAATTGATGAAAAGGATAAACGCAAGTTGAATTATATCAAGGCGTCACAAATACTTAAAACTATGACGTTTCATATGGTGCTTCCCTTGCATTATTTCTCTCTTTTTATAAATCATCAACAGACAGTAACCATCAAGAAGAATTATAAGGTATCCTCATCTTTATGATTTTTTTTATTAATTTTTTTTTAGCTATACCACACACACAGAGACCCCCTCGTCCTTTTCGGCTAAAAAATGGTAACTTCATACTTGTCAAGTTTAACAACTTTCCTGGTTCCCTATCCCTCATGGACTGCAAATTATGTCAAAATAAAAAAAAAAAAAAAAAAAGTGAATACCTGGTAAAAAATCTCGATAGTTACGTAGTTTGTTCCCAAATAAATTTAGTTGGTGGTTTTAAAGTCGTAATAAATTTGCATAGCTTAATTGTAACCATAATTTTGAAGTTCAAGATAACTCTTTCTTTAGCTGTTCAGCACCCATGCATATTTCTGTTAAGGATTTTTTGCCACATTATTAAACAATCATATTGCTATGTTCGTCTAGTTCTTTATGTCTATTTGATTATTTACTTTTACCATATTTTAGTTTGTGGTAACATATGCTAATCATACACATATTTAGCGTGTCTCTTGTGACCGAGAATAATATAGCAGTTTCTCAGGTCTAACAATATGTGATCGCAATCAATTTTTTGTTTGCTGTACAAGTACTTAATTAGCAAGGCATGTTTATGTTCTTGTTCAAAATTTACACAAAATATTGTTAAGATTTTTAAAAAACTTTAGTTTCCCAGCAAAGTAACCTACTTCATGAAATATATAAATTCATGGCTACCAATGTCATAAATGTCGACTATGTATTCGTCAATTTCTGCGCTATTCACGGAATGTGAAAAGCCATCAGAAATTGAAGAATTTCTTATCCTTGGAGATAGTACAAGATCTATTCTTTTTTGTCCTTTAACTTTGTATGGGTCCAAATCCTATTGAGAGGTCGGTATTGCATTCTATAATCATAGAGATAAATTTATATTTGTATTAAATCATCAATGGTTAAAAAATAGATAAATTAAAATCCAATTTCTTTTTTGAATGAAAGAGTAAATAAAGAGTGATATCAAGTAAGAATAACGTTGCTTTCTTTTTTCAATCAATATGAAGGAAAAAAAAGAATCAAAATAAAATAAACTAAAGGATATTTGTATATGTCAGTTTAATTAAACTACTATAATTGTATTGTACATGATATAATATTTGGTATAACCATTTTATTGTATAATTCACTGTTCATTTTAGGTCTATTATATTGTGCTATATTATAGGGTATTCTCATAAATGTCACATTTGAGGCACTTTTTATTTGTGCAACAAAGTGTAAAAAATTATTATGTCACAAAGCTAGTGAGATATGTTTTGTGTCCTATTTGGATATTTTCAGTCCCACCTAATCCTATTGGGATATTTATCACTCCTTTTTGCTCTCTCTCTCCCTCTCTTTCTCTCTCCTTTTCGTTGTCGGCTTGTCTTCGGTTTATTCGAAATGTTGTCAAATATCATCTGTACCAATGACATTATTAGCTGCTAGTAAATACCATCAAGACCAAAAGAAAAGGGGAAAAAGGAATTAAAAAAAAACACACATTGGTAACCTTTGTTTGTCTTCTCTGATGTGGAGCTCCATCAGGAACTGATGAAGTTAGATCCATACTCTACGACCAATGGTGCCACAATCCAGATCTATAGAGGCGACGAGAAGATGACAGAGACGACAGTCAAGCGTCACTTGCGACGACAACAACAAGGACGGGAGAGCAACCCAACCATTATGTCGTCCTCTATTATGCAAAGGTGTAGCACCCTCTAACTTTTAACAATTTTAATTATGTTATTTAATTTAATTAGTGTGCCGAATTTTGATTTATATTAGTGTTAATTTTACCTACATTGCATAATTTTAATTTATGCACCCGACTTGTGACACAAGCAAGTTAAGAAATCTCAATACTAACACGACCTGTTCTAATAAGGGTTGAAACAAAAACAACCCGTACTAACTCATTCCTTATGCAACTAATGAAACGTTAATGACCTACAACTCGCTAATGAGCCGCAACCCGTGAATGGCCCATAATAACCTGCACTAATCCGTGACCTTTTTTAGCTTTGAATTTACACTAATATAACATTAAAACAAACATAAAATATTTTTTCTCAAAATCAAATGAGTTAATACTACAACAACAACAAAAAAAAAAAATAAGTGCTAAAATTTCTAAAAGCATCCAACAAAATAATAAGTCTAACCAAATAACAAGTCTAACAAAATAAAAATGTCTCAAGTGATAAAGCTAAAACCATCTTCTTATTGTTCAAGAGCTAAAATTAATTTAGTTTGAACCGTGGTATGAGATTAAATGAGCTAGGGTTCTGTCTTATAGGTATGTTTGATGATAAGGAAAATATTTTAAAAAACATTTAAATAATTAATCACTACAAGTAGACAAGTCATTTTAGTGTCATGTTGTAACACTTAGAAAATTTAATTAGACATAATTGGTGTTTAGATGGTGGATTAGTATGCTTTAATGTAAATTTGAACTTAATTTGAGTACTTTATAATATTTTAAATTTGTCCCATTTTAATTATTTTGTACATCATTTTTTTAAAATTTTTGAGCAAAATAATTTGTCAAATGCCTGATATGTCCCAACTACAAACTGTGTGTTGGAGACATGGTTTTGCTCTGGCAAAACCACTCATCCCCTTCTATTTATTTTCCTCACACTCCCACTCTCCCTCACTCTCTCTACGGTTCCCTCTCTCTTTTTCCCTCTCTCCCTCACGCTGCTCTCTCTCTCTCTCTCTCTCTTTTTCTTCCCCTCTCTGTTTTGATTTCAAGTTTTTGAGTTCAAGCTTGATTCACAGCTGGATTTAGAGGTGAAAAACACGATTTGAGCATCCAAAACCATTTTAAAAGCTTCGATTCAAGGTTAGTTCCGTTGTTTTTCAAAATTTGAAAATTTGTTCTAAACTTTTCAATTTCTTTAAAATGTTGTGATTGAAGTTTCTTGAGCTTAGAAAACTTCTAATCTAAGTTGGTAGGACTTAAATCATTCAAAATCCAGGCTTGATTTCATGAAATTTGGATTGAATCAAGTTTTTCCCTTTTTCTCTATTTTTGGATTTTCTTGATTTCATGTAAATCTTGTCTAAATGTGTTTAAAGTATTCTATTGCATTTGTTTATCAATTATGATCATTATATATGCTCTATGACTTGGAAAAACAAGTTTTGATTTGATTTTTGGCTTGGGGAGGCCGAGGATTGAAGTCTCGGCCCTCCCATATTTTTCTAATTCGACAGGCCAAATTATATGTTCAACAGGCTGGATTCATAGGTTCGGCAGGCCAGATTCATTTGGTCGGTAGGCCAAACCTGGGCTAGTTCGGCAGGCCAAACTGTGGAGTTCGACAGGCCAGACCAAGGGTTTCAACAGGCCGACCAAGCTTTGTGAAAAATGATCTTTTTCGCTCGTTTTCATTGTTTAAAACCTAGAACAAGATTTCAACCTTATAGAATGATTTTGTGAGTACTAAAAGCATACTAAAACACCATGAGATAGTTTAGGGATGTAAAATATCTTACGCTAGGGATTGATAAATTTAGTTCCTATCTAAGGTTGTTCGTGGTTCCATGGAGCTAACGTATAGCGAATCGGGACTGCAGTGTCAAACTTTGGTATGAGATATCAAGGTAGGATTTCTATCCCCTTTCTTTGGTAGCCATGATTTTAAAAAGGATTTTCCACAAAGAAATTTTCCTTCTTAAATGCTTTCTATGAATAAGGTTTACTGTATATTTTCATTATTGGCTAAATAATGAATGATCATAATGAATACAATGAGAATGTTCGATAAAAGAGACAATTAAGATGTGACACCAGATGTGTCGGTTGGTACTGTCTGGAATGATATTATAGGGCATGATGCCATGAACAGAGATCAGATCGTGGGGAACGCGACCTTGGGGGTAGGTCCCAAAACCTAACTGGGTCACTTCGGTGGTGATTCATATGACTTTGCCTATGCTACAATGAGACTATCTATAAATGAATAAAGAATTAATTGGTATGGATAAGAATTATCTAGTTTCAATTTGTTATTTGTTTACTTATTTGTCTCATGTTTTGGTTTTTTTTTTTAAATTATGAATAAACATGCTTGATTTAAAAATGTTTTTGAAGACTTAATCCTACTGAGCTCTTCACTCATGTCTGTCTTGTTTTAGAAACTTTCCCCCCTTCTAGGTGGAACTCAGCATAGGGAGGATTGAAGAACCGAGAAGAAACAGCAGGGTTAGATTACTATTTCTTAGGATATCTGTAAATAAGGCATGTAATGTTTTAACCTACTTAACTTTTTTTGGATTGTGGTAATGTATTTAATATTGCTAGTACTATGTGTGCACTCTAAAGTGGGTCCGGTAGGGCCCAATGGTGTTTGTTTATTTAATTTTTTCTCATTCACGCGCTCGCTTCCATGCATCTTGTAAGCAATCGTTAGGAATTTTTAACAACTTTGTATTATTATAATTGATGGTTAATATATTTTAAAATGACAGTTTCTACATAAATTTATTTTATTTAATCTAATTAATCCGTTACGTCACTCCCCTAATTTTGAGGCATGACAAATTGGTATCAGAGCCCTAGGTTTATGAACCTTGGAAATTATGCACACATAGGTATGGTAATGAGAAACCACTAATAGTCCAATTTTGTTTTCAGAACTGAGGGAATGGCACCAAGACATCGTCCAGCTACTGCAGATGCAAATCCTGCAGATGAGGAAGGCCTGAAGGGAGCTATGCTTGCCGCCTTTCGACAGATGGCCTTGAGGACTAGGCCTGAGGATTCTGAGGCGAGTCGTCGAGATACGTACTTTAAAGAGTTTCATCGCACATCTATTCCAACTTTTGATGGAAATGGGGACCCGTAGATTGTTGAATATTAGTTAGATTCAATAGTAAAGCACTTGGACACTCTCGAAGTACCGATGGAGTATCGCGTTGATTTCACAGCTTATAAGTTGGAAGGTGGTGCCAATACATGGTGGAAACAAGCAAAGCGTTTGGAAAACACTAGAAACATTAGTTGGGATAGATTTGAGGAGCTGTTCTATGAGCGCTACTTTCCATTAAGATACAGGGATTAGAAGGTTACCGAGTTTTATCGATTAGAGCAGGGAGATATGACTGTTCGAGAATATGAGGCTAAGTTTAATGAGTTGGCTAAGTTTGCTCCATCCGCTGTGGCTTTTGAATGGGAGAAATGTATTAAATTATAGGATGGACTTAGATATCTATCCGATGGCAAGTGGTGGCCTTGCGACTTAAAAATTTTGGTGAGTTAGTATCTTCAGCAATTTTTGTGGAAAGTGAACATGCTCTTTATAGTGAAAATCATGCAAGGACATCAGGAGGGCCCTAGAGGAGTAATCGAAGAAATAGTGGTAGCCACCAAGTCCAAATGAAGAACCAGTAAGGAAATGCTAGCAGTGGGAGTAGTAGTTCGTCGGGCAGTGAACGTAGTAACCCCTATAGTTTTCATTGTCATTATTGCCAGCAGCCAGGACACATCAAGAGGAATTGCCCAATTAGGAATGCTCGATAGGATTCTAGGTTAAAAAGGGTGCAAGTCGTCAGTTTCAAGGTCAGTTTTCAATTTTACCTCAATTGCCTTTTCATCAGTCCACTCGACAACAGATGCAGTACCCAGCGCAAGGGCATCAGCAACAAGGTTTTCAACGAAACACTCCATAGTATCGTGCGCCAAGTACAACTAATGGCAATTGCCTCCACCGCAACAACATTGACGAGCTAATCCAGGACCCAACAATATCAACAAGGGAAAAGCGAAGTCTCCAGCCCAAATCCACACCATGACATCAAGGAGTTCAGATGCTTAAACCAGCCATGCAGTGGTTGATGGTATGATCTTAGTTTTCTAGTCTTTAGCCCATGGTCTATTTGATACTGTTGCCACTCATTCCCTCATCTCGAGTTCTTTTGTACATGCCTTGGGTTTAGAAACAGAGGAATTTAATGAGCCCTTGATGATTTCCTTACCTTTAGGGCGGGTGTGTGTAAACTATGTATGTAAATCCTACAAGATAGTGATTGGGGGTAAGACTCAGAAAAGTGATTTGATTGTAATCCCCTTGAGATCATATGATGTGATTTTGGGAATGGACTGGTTGTCCAAGTACAATGCTTTAGTTGACTATCAACTTAGAAGAGTAACCCTAGTGTTTGATAGGGGGATGCTGATCACTTACCAGGGCAGTAATGATCGGGTAATGGGTGAACAACTTATGAAACCGTGTCTTAAAGGACGAAGGAATCTGGTTTGTTAAGCACTTCTCCTAGATCTTGAAGAAGAGTCTAATGCAACAAGGAGGAATATAACGATACCAGTGGTTAATGAATTTGACGATGTTTTTCTCGATGAGTAACCAGGATTATCGTCGCATCGTGAAATTGAGTTCAGCATTGAGTTGTTTCTCGGGACTGCTCCGATCTTTGTAGCACCGTATCGGATGGCGCTGGCAAAAATGAAGGAACTTAGGGAACAACTATAGGAACTAGCAGATAAGGGGTATATTTAGAACAGGACGTCGCCATGAGGTGCACTAGTTTTGTTCGTCAAAAAGCACGATGGTACCCTTCGATTATGTATTGATTATCGGTAGCTAAATAAAGTCACCGTGAAGAATAAGTATCCACTACCTAGGATCGATGAGTTATTTGATCAGTTAGGAGGTTCTTGATATTTTTCAAAGATAGATTTACGGTCCGGATACCACTAGCTCAAGATTAGGGAAGAGGATATTCCCAAGACTGCCTTCAAGACTTGATATGGACACTTTGAGTTTCTGGTGATGCCGTTTGGGTTGATGAACGCTCATGCAGCTTTCATGGATCTAATAAATAGGATTTTCAGGCCTTATTTAGATCGGTTTGTGATTGTGTTTATTGACGATATACTGATCTATTCTAAGACTTGGGAGGAACATGAGCAACATCTTAGGATAGTGCTACAGATTTTGCGAGAACACTAGCTATACGCCAAAAAGGAAAAGTGTGAGTTTTGGTTAACTGAGGTCAAGTTTCTGGGACATATTATCTCCGAGTAGGGCATCTCAATAGATCCATCTAAGATTGAGGCTATAGTGCAGTGGGAACGACTAAGGAACGTGGCCGAAATCTATAGCTACTTAGGACTTGCAGCGTATTACAGGAAGCTTGTGAAAGGTTTTTCTAAGATAGCAACCCCATTGATGTAGTTGATCAGGAAAAATATCAGGTTCGAATGGGATAAGGATTGTGAGCACGCATTCCACCAGTTAAAAGATCGGTTAACGTCAGCTCTAGTCTAGATTATTTCGAGTAGTGATGAACCTTATGAGGTCTACACCGATGCATTAGGACAAGGACTTAGATGCATGTTAATGTAGCATGGGCAAGTTGTAGCTTATAGATCACAACAATTAAGGCCTCATGAGCAGAATTATCCCACGTATGATTTGGAGCTTACAGTAGTGATTTATGCCCTAAAGATTTGGAGATGCTACTTGTATGGAGCAACTTTTCAGGTTTTCTCAGATCACAAGAGCTTGAGGTATTTGTTCATGCAAAGGGATTTGAATCTGAGATAGCGAAGATGGATGGAGTATGTGGAAGATTAGGATTTCACATTGCAGTATCATCCGGGTAAAGCCAATGTAGCCGCAGATGTGCTTAGTAGGAAAGCTTTAGGATTTCTCGCATATTTAGCACTCGAAGATTAGAGGAGAGACGCTATAGTAAGTGAGTATGTACTGCAGTACCATGATGATGGCGATCAGGTTTTAGTGTATCATATGGAAACGACTCTAGCTCTTGTCCAGATGATAAAGCAGAATTAGTGGTGGGACCAACACCTTTAGGAAATATGGACTCGGATCCAGAACTGGGAGCAATTCAAAGAATGAAGAATTCATGCAGATGGGTCTCTATATTTCAGAGAACGCCTAGCAGTGCCCGCGATCGAGGACGTGACAAAAGTCGTGATGGACGAAGCTCATAGGTCTTAGTTTGCTATTCAGCCGAGGAGTACAAAGATGTACCATGATTTGAAAAGATAGTATTGGTGGAGAGGCATGAAGAGGGATGTCCATGAGTATGTGGCTAAGTTACGTGACTTGTCTCCAAGTAAAGTCTGAGCATCAAAAGCCCGCTGGTCAGCTTCAGCTGCTTCCCATTTTGGGGTGGAAGTGGGAGCATATCATGATGGATTTCCTCACCGGGTTACTGAGGACGAAACAAAGGCATGACGAGATTTGGGTTATCGTTGACAGTTGACAAAATCAACGCATTTCATTCCTTTCAGGTCGATGTGTTCGAGGCATCTTCTGGGAGAGCTGTATTTGTAGAATATCGTAAGGTTGCATGGAGTTTCCTTGTCCATCACTTCTGATAGAGATACCCGTTTTAATGCTAAGTATTGGAGGAGTTTTCAAGAGGCTTTGGGCATAGACTTGAACTTCAGTACTACCTTTCATCCTTAGACCGACGGACAATCAGAGTTGGTTATTCAGATCCTTGAGGATATGTTACGTGCATGCGTCTTAGACTTTCTCGGGAATTGAAAGAAGTATTTGCATTTAGCAGAATTTGCATATAATAACAGTTATCAGGTGAGCATCAAGATGGCACCATTTGAAGCACTTTATGGATGGCTATGTCGGTCACCAGTACGTTGGGTAGAGCCAGAAGATAGAGTTGTTCTTGGACTTGATGAGATTTGTGATAGCAACAAAAAGGTCACCGTGATCCGTGATCGGTTAAGGGCTACCTACAGTAGGCAAAAGAGCTATGCAGATAGGAGGCGTCGGCCTTTGGAATTCAAGGAAGGGGATTTTATTCTTCTGAAAGTTTCACCGTGCAAGGGCATAACACATTTCGGTATAAGTGGGAAGCTTGCGCCGAGGTATATCGGACCATTCGAGATCACTCAGCGTATAGGTGTAGTCGCTTATCGCCTTGACCTTCCTTCCGTGCTTTCTCACGTTCATAATGTGTTCTATTTGTCGATGCTTTAGAAATGTCTGCCCGAACCAAGCAAGATTATCTCTTTTCTTGATGTGCAAGTTCAGAAAGACATGACTTACGAGGAGGTACTAGTTCAAATTATCGATTGAAAGGTAATAAGTTTGCGACACCATGAAATACCCCTAGTGAAAGTTGTATAGCAACATCATGGACCTAATGCAACGACTTGGGAAATAGAGTCGACTATGAGAGAGTTGTACCCTCATTTGTTTTGTTTTTAATCCGACTTTTAATTTCGGGGACGAAATTTTCTTTAGGGGTGGAGAGTTGTAACACTCAGAAATTTAATTAGACATAATTGGTGTTTAGATGGTGGATTAGTATGCTTTAATGTAAATTTAAACTTAATTTGAGTATTTTATGGTATTTTAAATTTGTCCCATTTTAATTATTTTGTACATCATTTTTTTTTAAAATTTTTGAACAAAACAATTTGTCAAATGCCCGATATGTCCCAACTACAAACTAAGTGTTGGAGACACAGTTTTGCTCTACAAAAACCACTCATCCCCCTTTTATTTATTTTCCTCACACTCCCACTCTTCCTCACTCTCTCTTCGGCTCCCTCTCTCTCTTTTTCTTCCTCTCTTTGTTTTGATTTCAAGTTTTTGAGTTCAAGCTTGATTCTTAGCTGGATTGAGAGGTGAAAAACATGATTTGGGCATCCATAGACCAATTTAAAAGCTTCGATTTGAGGTTGGTTCCGTTGTTTTTTAAATTTTAAAAATTCGTTCTAAACTTTTCAATTTCTTTAAAATGTTGTGATTGAAGTTTCTTAAGCTTAGAAAACTCCTAATCTAAGTTGGTAGGACTTAAATCATTCAAAATCCATATTTCATGAAATTTGGATTGAATCAAGTTTTTTCCTTTTTCTCCATTTTTGGATTTTCTAGAAAATTTCAATGTAAATCTTGTCTAAATGTGTTTTAAAGTGTGCTATTGCGTTTGTTTATCATTTATGATCATTATATATGCTCTAGGACTTGGAAAAACAGGTTTTGATTTTATTTTTGGCTTGGGGAGGCCGAGGATCGAAGTCTTGGCCCTCCCATATTTTTCCAATTTGGCAGGCTGGATTCATAGGTTCAGCAGGCTAGATTTATCTGGTCGGCAGGCCGAACCTGGGCTAGTTCGGCAGGCTGGTCCTAGTTGGCCGGTAGGCCGAACTGTGGAGTTCGGTAGGCCAGACCAAGGGTTTCGTCAGGCCAACCGAGCTTTGTGAAAAATGATCTTTTTCGCCCGTTTTCACTGTTTAAAACCTAGAACAAGATTTCAACCTTATAGAATGATTTTGTGAGTACTAATACTAAAAAACCATGAGATAGTTTAGGGATGTAAAATACCTTAAGCTAGGGATTGATAAATTTAGTTTCTATCTAAGGTTGTTTGTGGTTCCGTGGAGCTAACGTATAGCAGATTGGGACTAAAGTGTCAAACTTTGGTACGAGATATCAAGGTAGGATTTCTATCCCCTTTCTTTGGTAGCCATGATTTTCAAAAGGATTGTCCACAAAGAAATTTTCCTTCTTAAATGTTTTCTATGAATAAGGTTTACTGTATATTTTCATCGTTGGCTAAATAATGAATCATCATAATGAATACAATGAGAATGTTCGGTAAAAGAGACGATTATGATGTGACACCAGATGTGTCGGTTGGTACTGTCTGGAATGATATTATAGGGAATGATGCCATGAACAGAGATCGGGTCGTAGGGAGTGCAACCTTAGGGGCAGGTCCCAAAACCTAATTGGGCCACTTCGGTGGTAATTCATATGGCTTTTCCTATGCTATAATGAGACTATCTATAAATGAATAAAGAATTAATTGGTATGGATAAGAAATATCTAGTTTCACTTTGTTATTTGTTTACTTATCTGTCTCAGGTTCTGGCTTTTTTTTTTTTTTAAATTATGAATATACATGCTTGATTTAAAAATGTTTTTGAAGACTTAATCCTACTGAGCCCTTCGCTCACGTCTTTCTTGTTTTAAAAACTTTCCCCCCCTTCTAGGTGGAACTCAACATAGGGAGGATTGAATGATTGGGAAGAAACAGCAAGGTTAGATTACTATTTCCTAGGATATCTATAAATAAGGCATGTAATGTTTTAACCTACTTAACTTTCTTTGGACTGTGGTAATATATTTAATATTGCTAGTACTATGTGTACACTCTAAAGTGAGTTTGGTAGGGCCCAATGGTGTTTGTTTATTTAATATTTTCTCATTCACACGTTTGCTTCCATGCATCTTATAAGCAATCATTAGGAATTTTTAACAACTTTATATTATTATAATTGATGGTTAATATCTTTTAAAATGGTAGTTTCTACATAAATTTATTTTATTTAATCTAATTAATTTGCCACGTCACTCCCCTAATTTTGGGGCGTGACACATGTGTGTTGACTCAAATACGACTTATTTTTGAACGGATCAGTTTCAAGTTAACACAAAAGTGACACGTAGTTATTTTTTTACCCTAACCCCTGAAAAAATGTGTCAGATTTGTGTCGTGTCATGGTGTTATAACCTGTATTGTCGGCTCTACTATTGGTGGTGGAGCCATTATCTTGAAGAGTATGAAACAAAAGTGTGTTTCTAGCTCAACAATGGAGGCTAAAAATGTGGCTGCTTGTGAATCGTCCATGGAAGCGGTCTAGCTTTGAAAGTTCTTGATTGATCTAGAAGTTGTTCCAAATAGAGATAAGCCGATTAAATTCTACTGTGACAATAGTGGTGCAATTGTTAATATCAAAGAACCTAGAAACCACAAGAGTACAAAGCATATAGAAAGAATGTATCTTCTGATCCAAAAGAGAGTTGAGAAAGGTAACGTGACAGTGATGAAGATCGCATTAGAAAACAACCTCATAGATCCTTTCACAAAGACTTTGTCTATCAAAGTTTTTAAGAAGCGTCTAGAGGTTTATGGATTAAAATACATGTCTCTTCTGCTTTATGGCAAGTAGGAGATTATTATGATAGATGCTCTTAAAGCATGTAATGTTTTATATAGGACATATTTATAAATAAATAAAGTGAATTTTTTATTATATTTGTATGCATATATTTTGAATACTTTATAAATATCATTAAAATTTTATAATTATCTATGTGACCTTAAATATTATATATGTGTTATGTACAAAAGAATAATTTTTAAAAATGATAACTAAAATAATTAGTGATATAAAATATTTAATCATTCAACTAAGCATTGCTAGTGTAAGTCATTTCTCTTAAGAATGGAATGGTCTTATCCAACTTGTTAATGTAGTGAGTGATTAATTGAGTGCACGGTACATTGTAACACCTGTCATTTTTCATGTAACGGTTAATGATAGATATATAACGACGTAAAGTAATTTCTTTATGATATAATGTTACTGACCATTTTATTTTGAGTATGATGATAGGTGACGGTTATGTGGACTTGATGTGCTCAGGATGTTAATGTCAAAAGTGATAATAAGCTTAAAGTATTTATTGCTTTTTTAAGAGTTTTCAACTTGCTCTAATTTATAATCTTTATAGTGCTCTAGAGTTATGTATGCTCTAAAGTTATATTCTTGATGATGACAAGAACGTTGTTGCATATTTTCTTATTTTTATAATATCAATGATGTCATGATAATTACATGTGTCGTAATTTTTTTTATATTGGCATTAAGAAGTTAGATAATATAAAATGCCTAAAAGAATAATGTGTAAATTAATATATTTAGGGTCATAGAGTAAATATTATTTTTGTGTATAAATAATTTTTTGTTACAATTATATTATATTACATTATTATATTATATAATCTTATAATATATTATATTATAATATATATAACCGTGTGTTAATATTATTATTTATATTATAATATATTTATATTATATTATATTATATATATTATATTTTTTTATATAAGTATATACGTTTATGTTTAAAAGAAAATAGAAACGGCAATAGCCGTCCAAGAAAAAAAAAATTTAATTACTTGAACCATGATTTTATTATTGATTTTATTTTTATTTTCTGCACTAATGTTGATTCAAGACTTGATTTATTTTCCTATGGACTCTTAATATTGTTTAATATTTCTTTAATTCTGGTTTCTTGAGGACTGCTCCATGTTTCTTTATTTTGATATGGTTAAAATATTTGGATATATAAGTATTTTTCTTGAGAGACTTATACATTGTTGGAAATTTTGTGTGTCTATAATTTAGTAAATGATTGTATTGTAATCTAACCGTTTCTACAGGTGACCGATCAGCCAAACACTATAGGTGTTTCATTAGGCTAATCAAGGTGAGAGAAGCAAATCCGGTAAGTAGTTTCAAAAAAATTATACATGTTTTTCTTGGAATATCTGTTTGAGTATAAGTATTTTTACTTGAATTGTTTATCTCTAAATTATGATAATAATGGTAAAAGTAACGATTATTGTGACGTCCGTAAAGGGGCATTACATACATACTAAGATTATGTAGGACCCGGAAACGATGTGATATGAACCGTTAATAATTTATATTAAATATAACAAGTTCTAATCATATTGACTGATAGTCATGTATAAGATGATCTTAATTATGAGGTATTAGCAGAATCTTATTTATGGAAGTATGTTTTTTAATTTACTCGATACGAATTCGAGAATCTAATCCTATCCTATATATTTTGGAGGCATAGTGAAGTAAGTAGCTAAGAATGTTAATATTGCAAGATGGAATACATTCTCTCTAACAAAAAGTAGATAAATAATTCTCATGAGTAGTGATTCATGTCTTGAACAATATGGACCCTTAATTGATGATTAAGTTCATGAATTTATTATTCATTTTAGAATCAACGATGCTTAAGGATAAATAAGTAATTAGAGAGATTAACAGATTTTACCTAAATCTTATTATGAATTGTTTATGGGAATCAATTTATATAAAATGACTACATCGAATAGATGACTCTAAAGTATGAGTAATTAGATTTATAATTTCAAGAGTGCAATCCAAATGGAATCATTAGTTTAATTAATTAATTTAGAATTGCAGAATTCTAAATTAAATATCACTTAAAATAAATTAATTATGAATCAATTTATAACTAATTAATAATAAAATATTTTAATAAATACATAACAAATAGTTTTGAAATGCACAGGGAAAAGTTCTTTGTGCAATCCAAAGCTTGTTTACTAATAGGCCGTTTGGAAGAACAGATGTAACAAATAGTTTTGATCTGAAAACTGTAGCATGTGAAAGCTTTTCTCTATAGCTTGTTATTGTGGCATGTGAGAACTCTACACTGTTCATACTTATAACCAATAGTTAGAACTGCTCTTCCAAACAGCTTATAAGATTCCATATTTGAAACTTTCTAATTTTGGATAAATGTGAAAATTCAAAATTGGAAACTTAAATTTGAAAACAAATTAGATTGGTTAACAAGTAGTATTCCCTCTTCTATTGACAGGAGATTAAAGCCTTAAGCATAGAGAATCTCTCTGTGTGTGGTGTCACATGCAGTATAAGGAAAGAGAATATTGTCTCTTTAAAAGGAAGCTTTTATAATTAATTGAGTCTCACATTCTCTATAAATAGAGGCTTCTTCTATTTATTAGATAAACAACTAAGAGTCTTGGTTAGACTGCTAAGATTCTGTTGCGTATAGAGAGAGAAATAGAGAAGAAGAAGAGTTCTTCATCCCAAAACTTGCTTTGCTCATACATTGATATTAGTGGGTGAAAAAAGTAAGCGAGTGATCTATAGAAACTCATAATTCCTTCTACACCTATACTTATGACTATCTGGTACCGAGGACTAGGCAAGGAAGGCTTTGGTTTTACTTAAAGAATGTTCTTCCTCCAAAAAAAATAAAAAAGAAAAGAAAAAAAATTTGATTTCCTCTCTTCAATTGGGTAAGCAATTAATTATATATATAATGAAGATATTGATTAAATAATTTAAATTTTGTAAATATAAAAAATTTAGATTTCCTCATCCTTCTTGTTATCTAGTTAGTTTCCTCTTGTTATCTAGTTTCCTCTTTCCAATATTGGAATTGTAAACTTACTTAGTTTAGGACTACTCTTGTAAACTCTATAAATATCTAGTTTATTCAATGTAAGATTTTGTCATATGTTATTCTCTCTGTTATTTTCTATATGGTATCTGTGGATGTAGGTATACTACGGACCCATGTTAAATCTCTTGTTCTCCTTATCTATATTTTATCTTTATATTTAATGTTCTATAACATATATGTATTTATCAAGCATTAAATTAATATACCCTATAATATGTCTTGCAAAAGTTTCGAGAAAATTTTTGCTATCTATGTTCCGTATGTTTACATATTTTTGCAATTTTCACTAAAATCGTTTTAGAAAACCAGCAAATTCATATTGTTTTGTGTCATTCTTTAGTCACCATTTGATTACGCGACGAAGTATTTAGCCGCGGCAACCACGAGTAATTTGTCCTTCTTGAAGCTTGCATTTTTTTTTTTTTAGCTAAGAGTTCGCATAAAATGAACACAGTTACATATAAGCAATAAAAGAAGAAATTATACAAAGTAATTATAGCTCTTAATGATTAAGCAATACCAATTCCCAAGTGAATTGAGCAGATATTGATTTATAACTTATATATATATATATGGACTCAATTTAACAGTATAAAAAAAAGAGTAATGATAATTCTATTCATATTCATTTTAATCTTAAAGAATCATCGTTCATAACCAGTTTCTCTCACATGATATTTGTAACAACAACGTTTTGTATTTAAAATTAAAAGGTTTTCTATCTACGATGTTAGTGGAAATTAAGCGTTCTATATTAGTAATAATGGCCCATATAATATTTATAGATTGTTTCATGGAGACAAGTATGTCGGCCACTTGAACTAGACTTCGTACAGAAGGTTCCATCCAGTTTTTCAGCTGATTGTTAAATAAGCTGCTAACTAAATAGTCAATGTCACGTAATTAAGTAAATATACAGCCAAACTGCCGACATACTTTGGCTACGATGCCGACATCAATTTTTATAATTACTTTAATAATTTGTATCGGCTTGTTGCGTGAAAGAAATATACACAAGAGGACATGTCCTGATCTTTTTTTTTTAGCGAAAAAGGACTTGTCTAATTTTTTATTTTTATCGTTTTTGCCAGTTTGGGACATGCCTAGTTTGCTGAGGGCAAAAAAGAATAAATTAATGGCATATTACTGGCAATTTTAATGGACTTGGATCCTATGTCCAAAAAATATTGTCTCAATCCTGTCCATCCAATTAAATAATGTCACATCATTGATTAATAAAATTTATAACTTGTTTGATTAGAACTGTTTTTATTGTAGCATGAGAAAATTTTATATGGTAGTAACTTTTTTATTTTTATTATAACATGTTAGAGTTTTACACTGTTTATATCTGAAAAATTGGTTTGAACTGTCTTTGCCAAACAGCCTTTTAAATGATAACGGATAAATTGTGAAAGCTCTCTTTTTTTCCTTTTTTTTTTTTTTTTTTTGATAAAAACATAAGGGCCAACCGTTTCGATTGATAAATTTTTCCTTCCGTCAGTTTCAAGGTTGTACACGCCAAGAAAATATCTGTAGTCCAGTTTCTTCATTCTTTTTCATCGAATATGAGTTGGCCATTTTGTTTATATTTCTTTTTGTTTTTGTTTAAATCACTCGACATCTATTAGAGAAAAACAGAGAGTGATAGAAAAAGAACTGAAAAAACTTCCACATTCTTAAACGGAAAGATTTTACTCTTTCAATCTGATAAAAGAAGTCTTTTCTTTTTTTTTTTTTTAATTTTCTTTTGTACGTCAAAATTCGACGGTGATAACCAGAGTCACTGCGACGAACATTGCTGATCAGACATTGGAGAAGCTGGAGGAGGTCTCCTTGGGGAGTCCGTCGGAAAATAAAAGGTGGCATGTAGGCGGAGGCGCGGGGCTAAGGCTTAGAAATAGTTGTGAAGGCGTCTGAATTGAAAGTGAAAAAGGATTTTTTTTTTTTTTCGAAATATTGATTGATGAATGCTTTTTCTTAGGACGACTTAAGAATGTCTTTGAAGAGAACATGCTGGCCTTTTCCAGGACGAGGATTGAGGAGGACGAACCGAAAACATTTTTCCTTTTTTTCCAGGAGAGAAAAAATTAAAAAGAGAGAAAAACAGACGTTTGCTACTTATGTTCTCCATTATCGTTCAAAGCTCATCAATGATGTGGCCTTATTTTATTGAGATAAATATTACTTATTAAAAATATCCTCATTTTCTTGACTTTTCGAAACTAACCTTTTAAAATTATTTTCTTTTAAATTTGATTTATTAATTTACACTTTTGTCCCTTATTATAAAATCATATCTAAAACCCTAAAGTCATAAAACTCTCCCTCTTCCTTTCCCTCAAACCCACCTCTCTCTCTCTACCCTCCCTCGTCTGATCTACCTCCTTTCATTCTCATCATTCTTAGTCGACTGCCTTCACCGTTCTCGCTTGTGATCGTACTCGCCTTCCTCTTCCTTTGCTTCTTCTTCGCCCCACTCGCAATCGCAATCATTCTCTGCTTGGTGGGGCGCGGCCTAGGAAGGAGGAGGTATAGGATCGTCATCGACGGCGATAGCACTGGCATGCTGATCCATGTGTTCAAGTGCGAGGTTGTTGTTTCGGTGGTGCCAAAGGGGGATCTTACAATGGTGTTTGATTTCGAGAATAAAAGATTGGCATTGTTTAGGGTTCCGAGAATCCAGACGTGGTGGGGGGGTTGTTGATGGAGTTGCTCAAGTTCACGAATCCGAGGGAGCTATGGACAAGAGGACGAAGTATTGCTCATAGATCAAACTTATATTTAACAATTGGAAATGATCTTCATCAATTTGGTATGAATCTATTTATATGGCGATTTAATTTCTGACACTTCAAGATCTACAAAATCAACTATGGAATATCGCCTTCTCCGTTCTAGATCTATTTTGATCTTTTTTTATTTTTTAAGTTCTAGGTTGGTGTATCTATTTTTCATGGACATTAGCATCTTGTGTAATTTTGGAGATGACTTGTGCAAAGTTTGTAGTTTTTTTTTTTTTTTTTTGCTATAATAGTTTATCATAGAGTTTTGAGGAATTGTTAGATAGAACCTATGGAACCTAATGGGTTTCGGCTAGTTCAAGGACGAAAGCTAGCAGGTTTCGACGAGTTTCGAAATAGAATCTGGTAGTTTCAAAAAAAATATGTTGGAATCTGGTAGGTTTTAAGTTAGAACCTGAAAAATTACAACTTGGCACCCGTCTTGGCAACTGGAGGCGGTTGACGCTTCTTTGTTTTTTAAAAAATATGAAGGAATCTGGTAGGTTCTAAGTTGAAATCTAACAGGTTACAATCTCATATCTTGCACTAACAACCAAAGGCAGGTTCTGGTAGGTTCCATGAGGGAACTTGATGGGTTCCAAGATGGAATTAGATAGGTTCTGGGATAGAACCTGGCTATGTTCTATTTCGGCATCTCACATGAGAGAGTGGAAGAAAGGATAACTTGGTCTTTTAATAAATCGTCAATTTCTTAATTTTGATAAGTGGTTTGTTAGAAGGCATTTTTAATAAAGTGATATATTTGGGGGGCATTCTTGTAAGTCGTTTGACAGGGATTACGACATTGTTTGGACAAAGGATCTAAGCTTGATTTTAATGGTCACCTTATTAAAAAAAAAAGTTTGGTTCATTTTGGGTTAAATTACAATAACACCCCCTATGTTTTACCCACATTACAAAAACAACTCTTAGACTAAAACTAATCATACTAGCATCACTTGATTGTTCAAAAATTTTAGAGAGACTCCCTTTGTAAGTTGATGTGAGTTGATTGTTAATTTTATTCAAAATACCAAAAAAGCCCCTCCATCCATTTAAAAATGATTTTTTTATTTACGGTGCAAGACCTGACAATTTTACCCTTCTTAGATATTAAAAATAAGTTCAAATAATTTGCACACACTTACAACAAAGATTAAAATTATATGGTCTGAAAAGGTCCACAACTAACTCCTCAAAAAATTACAACATAAGCTAATTAAAAGCACACTTCAATCTTAACAAAAATAAAACAAAATAATTACAACAAAACCAAAACTAACTAATTCTAATGAAATAATGATACAATTATAAAAAATGGTTTATTTTTTTTCATAAACTAACTAATTCCAACAAAACTAAAAAAATTCTTACTATCTCTTAGTGCTCTATTTTCATAACAGATTAAAAATTATAACAAAATTATGAAAGCATAAACAAAAAATTAAGAAAAAAAAATAAAAAACCGATATAAAACTTAAAAAATGTTAAAATGAAAAACATAATGTGATTAGATAAAAAAATTTCTCAAAAATAAGATAAAAAATAACAATGTAAAAAAATTGCCTTTTTTCCCCCTTCCCTTTCGCACTCATAATTTATGCTTAAAACACTGTATGAAAGAGTTATGGGCGTTGGCCTATGTTCAAATTATACTATATGAAAGGCTGCTAAGAGTAAGATGAACTAGAAATTCATCTATTAATAAGATGATCGGTTATTGTTATCAATAGTAATATTATCCTTACTACTATCATTAGTATTTTATATTTTACCGATATGCTAAACAAAGAATATGCCATTCCGACCAACACGCATTTTCAGGTAGTAAAAAAGTGAAATATCCTTTAAAAAAACTATTGTTTTCTAACCATTCTAACTGGTATGCATTTTGCACGGTCGAAAAATGAGATAAACTAAATAAAGAATTTACTGTTTTCCAACCATTATGACCGCTTTGCATTTTAGACAGTCAAAAAAAGAGATATGCTCAAATAAGATTCTATTATTTTCTCGTAACACTCAGAAATAAATTAAGTCAGATTAGTGTATAAAATAGTAAATTAGTATACCTTATTGAATTTAAACTTAATTTAATTATTTTATGGTATTTTCAAATTAATCTCACTTTTAATTACTTTTATTTGTTATTTTAAATTTTAAACAAAACAATTTGTCAAATACCCGATATGTCCACTTTTTGGAAAAACCATGTGCGGGACATGGTTTTACCTAAGAAAAACCACCATGTCCCACCTCTATTTATTTCTTCACTCTCCCTTTTTCCCTTTCATTCTCTCAGACTCTCTCTCTCTCTTTCCCTCTTCCTCACCGTCTCTCTCTTTTTCTCATTTTTGATCCGAAAATCTTGAGTTCAAGCATTGATTCTCAGTTAGATTGGAAGTCAAGGAACACATTTGAGCCTCCTCAAACTCGATTCAAAGCTCAAATTTGAGGTTAGTTTACTTTTATTTTCAAAATTTCAAACTTTTCCCCAAATCTTCCAGTTCTATTTGTATGTTGAAATCCGAGTTTTTTTAGCTTAGAAACCCTTCAATCTAAGTTCGTAGAACCCAAATCGTCACGAATCTAGGCTTGATTGGACAAAAAGTAGATTAAATCAAGTTTTTCCTCTTTTTCTCATTTTCAAATTTATTTGAAAATTTCTATGTAAAACTTATTTAAAAGTGTTTAAATGTGTTCCAATGTGTTTTTCTTTCATTTATGAACATTATGCAAGCACTGGGAACTGAAAAACAGGTTGGAAATAAGATTTCGAGTTTGGGGAGGCCGAGACTCAAAATTTAGAATTTCAGATTTTTGCCAATTTGGTAGGTCAATCATGAGAATCGGTAGGCCAAATTCATGAGTCTGGCATACCAGACTCATCTTGTCAGCAGGCCAAACCTAGAACAATTCGACAGGCTGATTTTGTACAGTCGATAGGCCAAACTATTGAAGTTTGGTAGGCCAGTCCAGAAAGTTTGACAGGCTGACCGAGCTTTATGAAATTTGTTATTTTTCACCTGTTTTTATTGTTTACAACCTAGATAAAGACTTTGATCTTGTGATATGGTTTTGTGAATGTTAAAGGCATACTAAGACACCATAAGATAGCATAGTATAATAAAGAATACTTTAAGGTAGATATTGATGAGCTTAGTTTACCTTTAAGGTTATTTGTGGTTTCGTGGAGCTAACGTGTAGCAGATCGAAACAGCGGTGTTTGCATTCTCGAACTAGATAACGAGGTAGGACTCTAGTCTCTCTTTTTTGTTAGCCATGATTTTAAAGGATTTTGGCCACAAAGTGGTTTCTTTCAAAATGATTCCAAGAAACAGTTGAGACAAATTTATCAGTTTTTTTATTACCTATTGAATAATGAAATGATTATAATGAACTGAATAATGAATGTAAATGAGAATACTCAGTGAGGTGAGACCTAAATAATGCCATAATATTGGGTGTGTTATAAATACCATTCGGAATGATATATTAGGGTATGATGCCATACTCAGAGATCGAGTAGTGTAAAGAGCGACCATAGGGCTAGGTCCTGAAACCTAGCTGGGCCATTACAGTGGTGCTTATAATGGCTTTTCCTAAGATCAGATAATGAGGCTAAATCCAGATGAATAATTGGACTAATGGTAAGAATCAAATTAATGAATTGCATTTACTGTGTTTTATATTTCGTAAGTTAATGCAAAATTTTCATATTCAATTTAATGTTTTTCAAAACATAGTCTTGCTCAGCCTTCTGCTCACATTTTTATATGCTTTAAAATTTCCCCCTAGCTTAACTTTAGCTTAGGACCGATTGAGATACTTCTAGTCGAGCACGTGAGCTATAGGAACTCTGTTTAGGCTTTTGTTTAATTAAATCAAGACATGTAATATTTTAATCCTTATTTCTTTCGTATTGGACTGTGATTGTAATTTATTATTGTCGATACCATATGTGTGTACTTATGTAGGTCCAACGAGGCTTGACTAGTAATTAGTATATTTTAATATTCTATTTCATCTTATTTGCTTTAACTTAACAATAATTGCTTTAATAGGTTTTAAATTGTCACGTTTGCTAAACAACTCAAATATTTAATTGGTATTTTTAATTAAAATATTGGTTTAATTAACTTAATTAATCTATCACGTCACTACTCGGTTCGGTGTACGTGACATTTCTAGCCGTTCTACTCAGTCAGAAAATGAGATATGCTTGAGAAAGAATCTATTGTTTTCCAACTGTTCAGACCGATGTGCACTTTGTGCGATTAGATTAGGTTTCATTATTACAAATAAGGTGAAAAAAAAGATATGGTAATTACAAAATTGATACCTCTATTTCACATCATACGCATTACAATATTGAGCTCCATAAACTTCATACACAATTACAAAATTGAACTCCATAAACTAATAAAGTAATACCATAAAGATTCCTATTTACACAAATATGAAACTTAAATTGGATCTTATAAATAAGGGGGCATTAATTACGATATATCTTCGTCGCCATCTTCTCCTAGAAAAAATTCATAACATCATCATCAAGGGGTGACAATGAGTAGCTTTGTACTTTCTGGCGTAAACTGAACAATCTCCCCTGTTGACATTAACATGCCTTTTTTGTTTAGGCTTTTTAGTTAAAGACAATTAAAAAGATTATAGAAACATTAAAAATACACTTATAAATAGTTTTGTGCAAGTCATGTAGGTGCCGGTATGGCCATGAAGCATTCTTGACATTCTTGAAAAATCCATATGTTTGAAGTATAAATGTCTTTGAACCAACATTTATAACAAGAATAAAAAAGAATTTTCTTACTTTTCCACGTCAACCTTCACCACAATCCAAAGTTTTTTCTTCACATATAAAGGGAGGTACAATGCCTCCGCACCGTACCATGATTTTCCTATTTTCACACGCTTGACCCAAATATAGTTCATCACTACTTCATCCAAAACGCTTTTATTTTCTTCAAAATTCATTCTTATTAGTTGTCCAAATATCTCATCCAAGATGACAACGTCATGTTTTATAACATCGGGGGTGCTTGTGTTGCCTCTTCCTCACGTCGTACGTGGCTTCTTCTAAGTACTATGTAAAGTTAACTTGCATAAAAAATTTGTTATGAGTTAACTTCCATAAAAAATTTGACGTATCAACTCGTTTGAATGAGTTGCTGCCTAAATCCATTGAGTTTAATTAATTAGATTGTCTAATCTGTTCATAACAAAATTGATTAATCTTTGTTTAACACTTAAATGAATGCATGAATTTATTGATTTGTTCTAAACTGATCATCCTTGTTTAACAATTAAACAAACTCTATGATATATATTAATCTATTCAAAATAGATTATCACTTTTTAACATTTAAACAGTCTGCACCTTAATAAAACCGAAACCAGATTTACAATATATCGTTTAATCAACTTAAAACAGATTACTAGATTCATGTTAAATTGTAATATTAATCAAATTAACAACTATAGGTTACAAGAAACAGTAAACGTATTAATCAAATTAACATAGTAAAAACGTTTAATCAAATAAAACCTCAAATACATTAATCTAATTAATGTATAAATCGTATTCATGCATATCACATATACACAGAACCATATAAAATCAATTTAATTGAATTCGCAAGTCACTCTGATACCACTGTTGGGTTTTGTTGGATTTTTGTTATTCAAATAAGCAGCGAAAAATTAAAATTAATTCCCACAAAACTCTCACAGGATCCATGCAATTCAATTAGATTGATAAAAAAGTCATAGAATCTTACCAAGATGACAAAAAAGGGCAAGATTCTAGAAAGGAGAGAGCGGGTTTACTCCGATGACACCCTAACTCGAGCTTTTAGTATTTGGGATCGGATTCAAACGTTGTTACTTAGAGCAACGTCCTCTGCAGGTATCCACATGAACAGACTCTCTCAAAAACGAATTGGTGTGCTAGCACCCTCTCTTTTTTATTAAGTGACTCTCTCTAATTTTAAGGTTTTAATGTCTTTCATCTTTTTAGAATGAGAGAACGCCTTTTCTCTTCTTAATTCGGCTAAAAACCCTAAAACAGATATAAATATATATATATATCTATTGACTTCGAGATAGAGTCAGATTGTAAATAAGGTAAACTGTAATTCGAATATGACTCAAAGAATCTAGATAATGTCAGTAATTCGAATATGATTCAGATAATCTAGATAATGTCAGTAATTCGAATATGATTCAGAGAATCTAGATAATGTCAGATTCAATGAACCTAGACATATCTAGTACATCGAATCTAGACATTATCAGGTTTATTGAACGTAGACATAGTAAACCCAAAATTCGTTCTTGGTTTGTTCTAAGTGTGCGACCCTATAGGTTCACATAACATTCGTTGTAACGCCCGCCGTTTTCTTCTATGGACACTTATGTTAATTTAATATTAAATGTGATACTTTAGTGCTATAATTATTTATGTTAAGTAAATTAACTTTTTATTTAAGAAATGTCACAGGTGACGGCTTTATGGGATCGATGTGCTCAGGATGTTCATATTAAAAGTGATGATAAGCTTAAAAGTATTTATTTATTTTTTTATGACTTTCAATTTGCTCGAAATTCATAATCTTTATAATGCTCTAGGGTTATGTATGCCTACAGTTATATTCTTGATGATAACATGAATGTTGTTGCATATTTTCTTATTTTTTTATAACATTTATGATGCTATGATAATTAC
>CAMOHE010044101.1:0-24202 GCA_946598075.1 Artocarpus hirsutus
GTAAAAAAGTCCTCTCTTTTCGCTTTTTCCCTATTGATAATATATATTAGCTTGTTTGAAACGTTTTCCATCCAAATGATGTCAGTTTGAATAAGTTTTTCTATAGTATTTTTTTTCTCACATAATTCTTTATATTACAATATTAGCTTGTTTGGAAAGTCTCCCATCTAAAAGATGTTAGTTTGAATCAGTTTTTTTATAGTATTTTTTTCTCACATAATTCTTAATATTTCAATATTTAGGTTTGAATTGTTTGTTCAAATCATATTCTCAAACGTGCTAGTCTTTACAAAACTTAAACTCCCTCCTTTTTCACTCATGAGTATTATTGCTTTTTCTTTACAACCTATCTGCTTGTTTAGAACCTAGTTGGAACTAAAACCAGGTAGTTCAAATAAGTTTTGCGACAATATTTTTTCTCACAAAATTTGAATAATTACGAAGTTTTAGGTTTGAACTATCGATTCGAAATATGTTAAAAACGGCCTAGCCTTTACAAAACTCTCACCTTTTTCTCATGAGTATCCTTTCCTTTTCTTTACAGCCTATCTGCTTGATCATAAAGGTGGTGTGTTGGCTTAGAATATGTATTATAGTCAATCGCGTGAAAAGTGGTTTCTCTTTTTTTATGCCTCACCAAGTTGTGGAATTGTGGATTAAAGAGTTGCCCATGATCTGACTATATAAACTTGTGTTTCACATATGCTCTTTAAATTTTTATGTTCCAATAAATTAAGGATCCAACTTACCAAAAGGGAAAGAAGGGGAAAAAGAAGGGCATGGCAACAGCTCGGATGAAATTCTTTTTTAGAGATGATCAGAAGTGGGTTGAATTATTGAGTCATCAAATTCTAGACATGGAAGTTCACGCTAGCCATATCAATGCGACCGAAACAGAAAGTAGCACCGATCCATATTATCTTTGAAAGAGGATTAATGCATGTAAAGTACAGTAAGGACATGGTAGTGGGAAATTCTACATATTTTATAAATGATACGGATTTGGTTCCCCTTTCTACTTTCTTTTGTTCACAATTTTTTGATAGTTACGTCAATCAAATTATGAATTATGATATTTATGCTTCCTGTAATGTGTTGTATGCTTGTTCTAAGTGTATCGAGGTGCTTCTTTTTTCGGGCCTTTCACATTTTGATATAACCGTTTTTGGTTTGGATTAGTTTCACGAGAGGGTCCATTTTAGTTATGTTAAAATGAAATCCTCTTTTTAAAAAAGTGTGCGTGTATATATATACAGTGTGTGTGTGTGTGTGTGTGTCAAGATTATGCAACATTTTTCTTGTGATGCATACCAATGCTGCGTGGCCCTTGTGGTTCTGATTGATTAAGTGGGCATGGTATTGTGTCTAATTTCATGAAAACGTTACTTTAGAAGGCCTGGAGAAAATGGGCCGTTCGACTTCAAGTCCATGTAAAAATTACATAATCTGTTGATTTTTTAAGAAAGGAATTAATATCTATATTTGTTATGTAAATATCACTTATATGTTTTTTTTAAAAAAATTTCATATATTCAGAACTCTAAAATACATTATAACTGAATATTATCATGTATTTAAATTTTTATAACAAGTTTCCGTATTTTTTAAATAGTTAAATTAGAGAAAAAAAATATACACATATATTTCTTATTTTAACATATTACATTGATGCATTATCATTATCACTTGAAGTTTTAAAAAAATAAAATGAATTTTATTAAGTATCATTATCATTACGAATCATTAACTCAATGATGTAATAATTATATAACCTATAAGATATACAAAAAGACTTAATAAATACTATGTCATTAATTTAATTACATATCACAAAAAACCTAAAAATATCATTTACTTGAAGTATTAAGAAATGAATGTCATCACGTATCATTATCATTACGGATCATTAACTTTATGATATATCAATTATATAACCAGTAAGACACATAAAAAGACTTAATAATATTGTGTCTTCAATTAAATTACAACACCCTAATTTTAATTTGTTAGTAAAACTATATCATTAATTTAATTACAACATCCTAATTCTAATTTTTCAGTAAATCTCACTTGTTGATAAATTTTTTTTATCTTTTTAGGAAAATTTAAAATCGTTATATTACATGTCAATTTGAATTTAAGCAACAAATACCCTAATTCCAGGGATTTTTTTTAAATATAATGATATTATAATCTATTTGAAATCTTAAATACTATATTATAATTATTCTAAAAAAAATTAAAACTAATAATATCATTATTATGGTCATTAATGTCTTTGTACATATGTATTGGGATATATAAAGAATATTCATAAACTGTAGACATATTTTTATTCCACAAATAAAAAAAGACCACATGTCTCATTAACCCTAAGTCCATTAGAGAAGATGATGTAATAGCCCATATGAAACCCACAGTTGTCACTATAATTGGAGAGACCATCTGTTTTTGATAATCAAGAACACTTTAAAATTGGCTTTGTATAGTAAACTATTATTTTACAAACCGGTACTTAATCAACTAGGTGTGATTTTTTAAACAAAAATATTTTAAGTTGAATTATTAATATAAGGGTTGAGATAGAATAATTATGGTAAGTTTAACGTAACAATTAATGCAATATACATTAAGAAAGAGAAACATAATTATATAAGGCTAACGTAAACAAAGTATGCAAACAATAATAGATCCAAAATTTGAATTCAGTAGGGGGACAATTGAAGGTATAATCTATAAACTAGAATAGTACAAAAAGCGGGTAACATCTTTATTTTTAATTATAATACTATTTTATCGAGAAATGTTTAAATAACATTTAATATATAAAAATAATATATAAATATAAATATTAAAATAGTCTGTTAAAATTAAAGAAGAACATAAATTTTCAATATATTTTTGGGGAACAATTAAATTTTTAACATAAAGAGTATTAGAAAATTATAAAGCTAAAAGAAAGAAGATGACAAGAAAGAAATGAGATACTCGTGAGGAAAAAAAATAATGGTGCTGCTGGTTTGTATAAATTGGGGAAGGATAAATAAAGATAGGAAATAAAAAAAAAAAAGATAGGAAAGAAATAAAAGAAAGAGGGATGTTTTAGTGTAGATTAAAAAAGAATTTCAATAAACCTAAAAAGATATGATATAAATACTATAAACTACGCAAATGAAGAAAGGTCACTTCCATACCATGGGAGAACCAAAGCCTAAAACTAGTTTCCTAAAAAAGCCCAAAATTTAAGCATATTGTTATACTATTCCCCGGGGGAACACTCTCGAAACTGATTAATTAAAAAGCCCAAAATGAATTAATTAGTGATGTCTTCGGCAGTAGGATGTATAAGGCCTATTTGGGAGATGTTTGCATAAGCTATTTTTAGCTTTTTAAGTCTAAAAGTTGCTTCTAAAAGTGTTCAAATAAACAGTCAAAAGTGTTTTTGCTTTCCAAAGGTGCTTCCTGTCAAAGCCACAAAATGTAGCTTTTTGAAAAAGCACTTTAGAAATAGACTTTAAAACTTGTACCAAAGTATCAATAATATATTATAAGCTTAAATAAAACATTTTTATAATTTTAAAAAAAAATTAAAACTATTTTAACATATTAAACCTCTTTTAAAATATGATTCTAAATTCTTACCAAAAAGCTATAGCCTTTTTTTTTTTTTTTTCTACTGACTAAAAATACAAGCAAAATTTGTGCCAACGGGCCCATAATGTTCTTGTTTTTCCTCAAATAGAGCTGTGGGGGCACGTCCCCTCACTAGGCACATACTACATCCATCGATGTATGCAAATGTTAAATTTTAATTAGGTGGGTGCATCTTATAAGCAAAATAATTATACACAGAGTCAACTAAATAATTTCTCGAATAACATGACGTTCCAATTAAATGAATAGTTAGAGTGCCCTTCTACGGCATTGTGCAAACCGCAGGACTTGATAAGATTAGAGTGGAACGCCTAGAGGACAATTTTGAAAGAGAACACAAGATGAAATCCAATTTAGGGGCTGAGGCTTATCCCTTATAAATCAACGGTTAAGGGTAGAATAAAACCTAAGTGCTAGAGAAAAAGGTACATTTTTCTTGACCCTTGAACTATATTAGAATTTGTTTCCTCTTCGCTCTATTGAATTCTTTTGTAACTTGAGTGTCATTTCCTTATAAAAACCACAATTTTCCCCAGCTTTTAGGAGCTTAGACAAGTTTAGATATTGAAAAATCAAGCAATACTAATTTTCATGACCTTGAGTAGATTGCAACCCAACAATCTCACCGATGAAAAATTTTGAGGAAAATATGACGAAAAAAAAACCCACCTTTGGATTTTTGCCACGGATATTAAAGTTTCATATTTATGCCACACAAATAGGTTATTAGTTAAAAATCAAAATAATATCACGTAAATTCAAACAAAAAAATTGTAATATAAATCTAAAATTATATAAAAATTGGCATACCGCCTAATTTTTCTCCTCATGAATTAGTAGTGAACTAGCTTGATTATGACTGTGAAAGAGAGAGAGAAAGAAACGCAACATCATCTTCCAAGAATAGTTTTTGAACCGGAGGATACAAAGCCAATTTTAGTAATCATGCCGTTATTATCCTAGCTTTAAGAAAAGAAGAAAAAGAAAACCAAGAGAGTAATTGTAACAAGAAAAATATTAAGAAGTATGTTACCATGTGATGACCAAAGACTCATAACATACATGGCACATAAACATAAACCCAAGGGCATAGCCATAAAAGTTAATGAAAGGGCAAAGGTGTGACTAAACTAATAAGTTGTAGAGAGAAATTGATTTTAGGGAGAAAAATACAATTTCAGGGAGGGCATAATGTAATTTTAAAGAAAAGAATACAATTTTTATAAAATTTTATATACAAAATTATAATAAAAATATTTAAGAGATAGCTACCCACCCTTGTATACCTACGTGGATCTGCCTGAACATATACCTCTCTTTTCTAACGTAGAGCAGGGAATGACAGTTTACTAAATCAGATGAGACAAAGAATTGTTGAACACACGAGAGAGATGCCAAGAAGGATAGGATCTGTTGAAGTTCCTATGTAATGCCCTGAAATTAATTAAGTATTATTAGTGTGTTAAATGGTGGATTAGTGTGCCATGATTTATATCTTAAACTTAATTTGATCATTTTGTGAAGTTTCTAAATTAATGTTATTTTTGATTCTTTTAATAATTTTTAATTACTCTTAATTATTTTTAATTATTATTTTAAATACTGAAAACAAAACAATTTGTCAAATAATCAACACGTCTCACTTTGAAAAATCACGTGCGGGACGTGGTATTTTTTTTTAAAACAGCCTTCTATTTTTCTTTATAAAATCTCACTCTCCCTTTCTCTTTCTCACTCACACACTCTCTCTCTCCTCTTTCTTGCTCGTCACTCTCCCTCTCTCTTTTTCTCTCTCGGTCTCTCTCTCTCTCTCTCTCTCATTCTCTCTCAAAATTTTGGAACAAAATTCAATTTCAAGCTTCATATTAGTGGATTGAAGGCTCAAGAATGCGATTGAGCAACTACAAACTCGATTTAAAGCTTTGATTCGAAGTTAGTTTCTAAATTTTTAAAACTTTTTAAATTTTTTAATTTTTCTTGCATTTCGAAATCTAAGGTCTTCTAAGCTTAGAAAACCTTCAATCTAGATTAGATGAACTTAGAATAACTAGAATACAAGCTTTGTTTCATCAAAAACAGATTTCAATCAAGATTTTTTATTTTTCTCTATTTTTTCTCTATTTTTAGATTTATTTAAAAATTTTGTTTAAAACTTGTTTTAAAGTATTAAAAAGTAATCTACTATGTTTTTCTATCAATTATGATCATTACCCATACTTGAGAATTGAGAAAACAGGTTGAACTAGAAGAATTGGGCTCGGGGAGGCCGAGACCCGTGCTTGAAAAATTCTAGAATTTTTCTAGATCGGCAGGCCGAACTTCTTGTTCGGCAGGCCAGATTCATGTGTTCGGTAGACCAGATTCATCTAACCGGTAGGTCGACCCTGAAAAAGTTTGACCGACCAGACTTGGTTGTCCGGCAGGCCAAACCAGAGCGACCGGTAGGCCGATCGGACATAGTAAAATTTTGTTATTTTTCACCCGTTTTCATCGTTTTGAACCCTGATTTAAATTTCAACTTTGTAAAATGATTTTATAAACCTAAATGGCATACTAGGACACCATGAGATGATTTAGTAACATAGGATATCTCAAGTTAGATATTGATAAATTAAGTTATTATACATTTAAGGTTATGAGTGGACCCGCGGAGCTAATGTATAGCGGACTTAGATTTCGATGAGGGACACCGACACGAGTATTGAGGTAGGACTTCTACCCCTTCCTTGGTAGCTAGTTTTAAATGTTTTGGCCTAAAATGAATTTTTAATAAAAAGTTTTCAAATGAATGGTTGAAAATATATTTTTTATCGACTGATTTCATAAATGGTAGAATTGAGGTAATTTTTTATAATAAACCTCATAATGAATGTAAATGATTATATTCGGTAAAAAGAGATTTTAATAATCATGAAAAGATATATATATATATATATATATATAGATAAATATATTTTGGGGCATGATGCCATATTAGAGATCGGGTCGTGTAGTGCGCGACCTTGGGGATAGGTCCTGAAACCCGGCTGGGACACTACGGTGGTAATTTACATATGGTTTGCCCATGAAAGAAAAATGGTATTCTTTTTGGTTGACCAATTAAACTGTTTTGGTAAGATAAAACTTTTATTAAATTTTCATCTATTTATTTATTTATTTATTCTAGTTTGTTTTCTATATGTTTATTTGAATAATGAAATTTCTTTCAATATTAAAATGTTTTAAAAATATAGTCCTACTGAGCCTTTCGCTCACGTTTTATTTGTTTTTAAACATTTCCCCTTAGGTGGATATCAGCTTAGGATTGGAGAAGAGTCCGTTGACTGGACTTACGACCAGTAGAAGATTTGAGTAGGTTGTAGTACAACAATTCAAGGCATGTATAATTCTTAACTTTCTCTTTGATTCTGGACTGTAGTTGTAATTTAATATTGTCAGTACTATGTGTGTGCACAAGATGTGGGTCAGTGGGATCCATTCTCGCCTCACCTTCACTTATTTTATTTTATTATTTTATTTGTTCGAATATTATAACTGTTTGTTTTAAATAAACGATTTTAAAATTATCACATTTTTATTTATAAATTAATTCTAAAACCCAGTTTTTAACTAAATTTCTATTTGATTAACTCAATTAATCCACTACGTCACCTTCCGTACTCCGGGACGTGGCATCCTCTAATAGTTTTAAAATTGACCACTTTTTGGGCCAGGTTTGTACCTTTAATTCCATGGACGAACTCAAAACATTTTTGTCCAAACCATTGTCCAGTATATAAGAGTTAATTTGTACAACTTGGGCGTAAAGAAGCTTAGAACATTTTCTATACTCCTAATGATTTTTTTTATTACATTGCAATTGCCCACTATACATGATAAATGATCAATCATATTATATAAAATTTGACGGCTAAAGTTTCACAAAACTAACAATGTCTCATACGTGCATGTATTTAGTACCATCATATATATATATATATATATATATGTATGTTTATGTATGTATGTAATGAACGAAAGAGGACACAATTTAGCATGACCCCACATAAGAAGGTAAAGCCTTCGTCAACCATCCAACCTCCAAAGCCAACAGATAAGGCAAAAAACTTAGGATAAGCCCAATCATTCATATCCATCACAAAAATTCCTCAAACCCTTCTTTGCATACACCAACCCCGAGGCCCTCACCTCTCCGACTCAACTTTGTCCTCTCCAACATCACTAATCTGATCGCCCCACAATCATGGCCTCAGCCACCTCCACTGCTGCTGCCGCTGCCACGTCACGATTCTTCGGAACCCAAATCCACAGCCCTAGCCCGAGTCTTGGGAGATTCCAGGCGCGGTTCGGGTTTGGGTTCGGCAAGAAGTCATCTTCACCACCACCACCTAAGAAGGCACAGCCCAAGTTCTCATCCGGAGAGCGGCTCGTGTGGTTCCCGGGGGCAGAGCCGCCGAAGTGGCTGGATGGCAGCATGGTCGGGGACCGGGGGTTCGACCCATTCGGGTTCGCGAAGCCCGCAGAGTACTTGCAGTTCGAGCTGGACTCATTGGACCAGAACTTGGCCAAAAATGTGGCCGGAGAGGTGATCGGGACGAGAGTGGAGACGGCGGAGGTGAATCCGACGCCGTTTCAGCCGTACTCGGAGGTTTTCGGGATCCAGAGGTTCCGAGAGTGCGAGCTCATCCACGGCCGCTGGGCTATGCTTGGCGCGCTTGGAGCCATCGCCGTTGAGGCCCTCACTGGCGTTGCATGGCAAGACGCGGGCAAGGTAATACTAACTCAGTATTATTTTATTTATTTATTTATTTGTTTATTTGTTTATTTTAAAGTGCTTTTGTGGATTTTCCTTGAGGAAAACACGCACTATATTGATTCGTATATATTTGCATGCACGTCATAACTAGATATATAAGACAGCATTAATATTAACGTTGCCCTATATATGGTACAATATATAGTAAAATAGTAAGAAAAGCCAGTTTTACCATGTAAAATGTACAATTAGGAATTTATGGGCCGACAATTATAAATTATAATAGAATCTTTGGCACGTTGATATTATTAGTGTAAAACACTCACATGTTATAGTATAAAGCAAAAGGTAGCTATGATATAAAACTCTTACATAATATAATATAATGTTTGAACCAATTTTTTTTAATTTAAATCAGCTTATGAAACACCCTACAAGTCAATTGTTACATCATCAGATATAATGAACAAAACTTGATAAATGAGCTTGTATTTGTAGCATGATTTTTTTTCACAAGTATTTGTTATTGTTGAATGATGTGTCTAATCTTATTCTAACTATAATATATTTACACAAAAAGAATAAGAAATCTTAAACAATCCGCATGGAGGATGATCTTTTTGGCGGCATTAGCTGCATCATGCATATATATATATATATATATGTGTGTGTGTGTGTGTGTGTGAAAATTTCCAGTTGCGTCGTCTTCTGTAGTTATGTAATCAAAACCTGGCAGAGCTTTTTCTGTCAACCGTGTATTCTTCTTCTCAGCCACGCAGAAAAAAAATAAAAAATAAAAAAAAATAAAATTGGAACAAAAAACAAATGGTGGTCCATTAGAAAATCATAAGTGTGACGAAGATATATAGCAGGGGACGGTGACAAATCAACAAAATTACAAGCTTTCATTTTATACTTTCCTGTTGCCTAGCTAAAACGAATATCCAATATATATGTAAATTTAGTCGCGTAAAAAACTACAACATGATTCCTCATATTCATAAAAAAGTATATGATGAAAAACTGTCGCGTAATAGTACAAAAATTTTAATTTTGGCATGTGTTGGAACGTTAGTCAGAATTAATTGATTTTGATTAATTGCAATGTAAAGCTTTTAACAACTACAATAAAAAGCAAAAAATTATTACAGTGTAAAACTCTCACTTAAAACTTGATTCTAACCCACTTATCAAACAGAAAATTAGTCCATTTAGTTGCCGTGCAAGTGACAAAGATTGCAGCAAATTAACAAATTTACGATCATAATTCAGTTATATAATTTGTCAATTGCCTAAACAAATACTCAAAAGATCTGACACTAAAAACAATGTTTCATGTATGGTGTAACGGCACCTCAAGCCAAGAAAAGAAAAAAAGCAGGGTTGAACCAAACTTACAACCAAAGAGATCCTGGAGCTTTTGCCTAAGGTAGGCATGTTAGCCCGTTGAGAGAGAGAGAGAGAGAGAGAGAATTGTTTTAGGGTGAATCAATTATACATTAAACTATCTCACAATAGTGCAAAAACTTATAATTTGGTCAATTTGTTAATGACCTTGTGGGCATTTTTGCCCCAACATATAAATTAAAAATTTTTATTTTTACTTTTTGGGTTTAAATATTAACAGGTAGAGCTGGTTGAAGGATCATCTTACCTTGGGCAGCCACTTCCATTCTCACTTACGACATTAATATGGATAGAGGTTCTTGTAATTGGGTACATCGAGTTCCAAAGAAACGCAGAGCTTGACCCAGAAAAGAGGCTTTACCCTGGAGGGCAATTCTTTGACCCATTGGGCCTTGCCAAGGACCCTGATGAGAAGGAAAGGCTTCAACTGGCAGAGATCAAGCATGCTCGTCTCGCCATGGTTGCTTTCCTCATATTTGGCATCCAAGCTGCTGTCACTGGAAAAGGGCCAATCAGTTTCATAGCCACTTTTAACAAGTGAAAAAAAAAATGACCATCACACGAAATATCCTCTAATTCACTGATGTCCTATATATGTATGCATATATATATATATATAATGTATTTTTGGACACTCATGATCACCATGTTTTATGTCTTAATTTGATATTTATGATATTGTTATATATGTGTGTCTGAGAAGATGCATCATTTGACTGCCATTTTATTTTTAATGTTGCTGCTTCAAATTATGTGCAATCATATCACAATGAATCATGAATCTCGAAGGTAAAGGATTTGAATCTTGTTGTTTTGTTTTGTCTAGTTAAAAATTGAAAAACTATTACGTGTTTGTTATTTTTTGAAGTTTCATTCCGCTGTTTAAATTTTGGCTGGAATCATAGTAGATAATGTAATAATAACTTGCAAAAAGTTTCCAATTTAGGATTGTATTTTAGCAACCAAATTTTTGTTTAAAAATTACATAAAACTCATTTGGAAAACAATTATCAAGTAATCAATTAATTTATACAATTTACTAACGAGCTAAATCTACACACATATTAAAAAAAAAAAAAAAACTAAACTTTCTTTTTGTGCTTTCTTCTACGCTTGTTAAATGTCCGTCTCTTTATTTTTCACTTTTTTCCCACTTTTTGACTTTTTGTTAAATTTTTTTTTAACTTCTCTCTATCTCTTTTTTTTTTTGTTCTTTTTTTCTTTTTTGTTATAGGCTATTCCACAATTAAGTTGTTGCAAATTTTATGGTGTGTTTTTTCCTCTTAATTTCCTCTCTTTATTAAACAATTTTTCCCTCTTACCATTTATTTTTAACAAATGTAACATTAGTGTTAATTGCATACTAACAACCATATAAGATCTCTGCTACTAAATAAATTAGAAAAAAATAATGACATGATAATCGAAACTTTAACGTAAGAGTTACTCTCAGCATGACATATAACACCCAACTAGTATCTAGTAAAAAGGACAAAAATCAACCACTTATTATTTATTAAAGTGAAAATTCTTACTAGTTTTTGCCACCCGTAGCAATTCCGTGAAGAATTTATCATCTGATAATTCAATGCTTACTAGTAAATCGCTCACTAATCAAACCACAAAATTAAACAGAAAAAAAATGCACAATGGAGCCAAGGCATTTTCAAGCATATCCTCTCACTGGAAGTCGGCAAAGCCACGTAGCCATTCATGAAACATGGACCTACTCAAAGCATGCCCTAGCTATTGAAATTGTGAATTTTATCGTCCCTTTCTTTATTGACGTGGTGCTCGGTGGATGTGATAGAAAAGTGTAAATCTCACATCCTCGTTGTTGTTGAGCGAGACAGGGATATGGCAATGCTCCACCTTTACAAACACTTTCAATCGATGCCTTGAAATGTAAGTTTAAACAATGTATGAAAATTTGGGGAAAATTTTGAAAATTTTGACGTCCCAAAATATATTTTTTATTGTATTATGGTTTTCGGTAAAATATCAAAAAAATATAAAAAAATATTGATAAATTTTTATAAAAATATCGATATCAAAAAATCTGTAATGTATTTTTTACAAAATTTTTGTACATATCGGGCAATTTTGACAAAATTTCGGTATATTGGGAATTACAAAATTTGGTGGATTTTTTTTCCTTTAAATAATATATCAGTATTTTATATTTTTTATGAATGAATATTTATCATATACGCATTAATTTTATAGCAAGATTCAAATGTTTTGTCTATTATTTCTTATTGTGAAATTAAAAAGGCATAAAATATTCATAAATTCATTAGAATAATTGGGAGAAGTCACAGTTTCTATTCATGAAAATACAGTAGGAAGAAGTCAACAAATCTACATATGATATATTCATAACTACATTCATTATTGCTTAACTAACATATAATGACATCAATATTGTTTAAATTAAGATGGAATCCCAACCATATTTAAGACTCATAGAACTTCCTTTTATATTGACAGATCTAATATTTATAGAGTTTATTACGTAAATTATGTTTATTTTATTTTTTCAATGTTTATTGTTTCTTAAGATATTAGAGATATATTTTATATAAAATTTTTGTAATTTTCATAATTTTTGTTAAAATTTTTACCAATATCGATATTCTTTTTGAAATTTTCGTACAATTAAAATACTGATATTCTATCAATACTGTTATTTTTATCGTTAATTTAAACTAAAAACACTATAGTAATTTAAATTTTATAGGAAAAAAAAACTACTGTAGCAAAATCAATTCCAGTCCAAATTTTATTATTTGAACTAGTAAACTAAACACTACTTATATATTTTAATTTCATACCATCATGGTATTATACCATGATATATACTTAGAGGCATCTTGACATGATATTAAGAATTTTACCCAAATAGTGCCGGTATTAGAGACCCAAAATATAAAAACCCGATGTTATGATGACAATTTTAAAAAGTGTCGACTATATGAAGTTGATCTGATGACCTCGTACTCTAGTATCATCTTTCTATCTCTCCCCAAAACTTAAAACTGTGAAGGGGGCCAACAATAATTTCTATTCTTTACACATTGTCTACTGTCCACCTTACCTCCCCAACTTACTTCAATCATTTGAGACAAGATTTATGAAATCTAAACATGCTTTGTCTCTTTAGAAAACAGAAAAAAGGAAAACTTTAATCCGTCTAAATTGCTTCGACCATTAAATTACAATTTCCTTCTTCTTTTGGTACTATCTAGCTTCGTACTACAACAATGCTATGAGCACTCTGCTGAAAAGTATGCTAACCTCACAGTTGGGCACGTAACGGAGTTGGTTCTTTTTATTATTTTTTTACGGTGTTTGGTAGAATGGTTAGAACCGTTAGCTAAAATTGTTTTTTATTATATGTGAGAGTTTTATACTATAGTAATTTTTTTATGTAAAAATTTTACATTGTTTATAGCTGAAAAAATAATTTAGACCACGACTGTTAAATACCTTTTTATTTTTTATTTTTTTCGTTCTTAGTTAGAATGGACTAGAATGTCTAATTCCCAGTTTATGATATCTGCAAACCCAACGTATTTACTTTGCTTTATTGTAATGATCGACAAAATTGGTTCTGATTAAAACTTTTAATATTGTTATAATGTAAAACATTAATTAAAAAAAAGCTATTATGTAAAACTGGTATATATTACAGTTTTTTATTTAAAAGTTTTAGTTTTAATCATATTTTTTAAACACATTATTAATTGATTAATTATGGGTGCATCACATAGTGCTCAAAGAAGAGGGCACCGACAAGGTTTGAAGTCAATTTCATAAACACAAAATTGTTGATTTTGCATGCTATCTTGAAATTACAAAGCCTTCTCTTTTTTATTTTTATTTCTTTCAATCCAAAGAAAATTCAGGTATATGGATTTGACTCTCTCTTTCTACAACTCGTCCGCTTTTTCTAATACCCATTTGTTTCTTTCTTTCTTTGTTTTCTTTTTTTTTTTTTTTTAACTAATACTTTTCCTATATATATTTGTTTTTAGACTTGCCATTGACTTCGTATTAGAAAATAAAATTTACCAATTCCTTAATTTTTTTTATAATAATCTTTAAAGCTGTTGATCCTCAGCATATACCATATTTAGTTTGCTTTAAATTATGGGGAGTTTAGAGGTAAGAAGAAAAAAAGAAAGTGGACCTGGTGAAAACTTATCAACAATTCAGCATGATTGTAAAAAGCTGTTTCCTTCCTTTTTTATTTGTTTAAAAAGGAAAAATAAAATAAAATTGTATTGGTTTTTCGTATATCTTCCTGAATCTTAAGTAGTTGCCACAGTGCTTTCATGCCTTTTTCTTTATGTTCCCTTTTAATTTTATTGTCACTTTCAACTACATCATCATCACTTCCATTATTGAACTCTATAGGCAATTGGAGCCTTCATTGAGAACCCATCTGTCACAATTATCCAAATTTGCAGCCGTGACTTTATGCCACAATTGTTAGGAGGGAAGAAAAAAGTAGGAAGAAAGAGAAGCTACAATAGAAAAAGGGACGATTTTCTCTTGTTCCATTTAATATAAAAGGGAAATAGGCAGCAATATGATTGATTTTTTTATATATTCTGAATATGATTGAAAATTTGATACATTTTTATGTTCTACAATTTTTTTCATGACAAAAATAAACTTTTACATTTACACCTTACCAAAGTATCCTGAGTCGTATGGTGATAGATTTTGTCTCTGAATTAAGGGCCCAATATAGTTGGTTCTTGAACTTTAAAATGATCTCGATTAAACATCCAATCTATTTTTAACAGGGTATTCATGGATTGGATTTCATAAATTTAAAGTCCATTTATAATTTAATCTAAAACCTTTGAATTGCGACCAATTTAAAACTTTGGGATTGTAAAATATTAATCCACTAACATTTGGATTTTAGGGATTGGATTTCACTTATTTATGGATTAAGACATGAGCCTTGAGAATAAGAATATTAAAGGCAAATTTTTTTATTAAGAATTAAAATAAATTTGTCATAGTATAACATAGACTAATAAAACTAAATTTGTTACAACCCATTCAATTAAAACAAATTAGCTTTAATAAAGCTCAAAATCAAGTCTTCTATAAAAAAAGAAAA
Organism: Artocarpus hirsutus; assembly: GCA_946598075.1. Taxonomy (NCBI): domain Eukaryota; kingdom Viridiplantae; phylum Streptophyta; class Magnoliopsida; order Rosales; family Moraceae; genus Artocarpus; species Artocarpus hirsutus. The sequence goes on from CAMOHE010044101.1 coordinate 14,958, forward strand.
GATAAAATAAAGTCTTATTCGTTCATCAATACTTAAAATTTCAAAGCAATTCAATAAAAGAAAAACTCAAAATGAAGTATTGTTATTAATTATGTACAGTATCAAAATTATATATAGATATATGTATGGGGTTTTTGATTGATAGATTTCACGGATTGAGAATTGTTCAATTATAATCCAATCCAAGACTCTTGCATTGAGATTTATCTCAATTTGTTACCAATCTAAAACTCTCCCCAACCAAATCCAAAACCTTCATATTGGATTATATTAGACGGGTTTCACGGATTGACAAATATCATGAACACGCCTAGTTTTTGGATCCTTTTAATAAAGTGTTTTACTCAGCAAAAAAAGTCTTTTTATCGATTCGACTATTAAAACCTCAACAAAAAAAAGTATATAAGGACAATTTGTAATTTCACAAGAGTTTATTTTCTCGTTTTACATGTTAGGGTAATATGAGGATTAAGAGCTCACTTTAGATTGTGATTGAAGTTTTGAAACCAAAAAGAACAAAAATGGTAATAAATATCACTTTTTCAAAAGCTTACTAAAGTAAATAACAAGTTTTAAAAATATTTGTAGTAAATAATAGTAAATAGAAAATCTACTTAGTAAAAATATTTTTTACTTATCTATTTACTATAAATATTTTCTATAAATATTTTCTTTTTATTGCTATTTATTAAAAATATTTTCAAAAGCTAACATTTACTTTGAAAAGTTTCCAAAATTTAACATTTTTCTTGTTCTACTAATAAATTTTATATCATAATTTGAGAGCTGATAATTAGGTTTACCCATAGAAAAAAAATCAAAAATAGATATGCCGAACAGACTAGTTTAGAAACATGTCACATGTCCTACTCGAATCAACCATTTGCTTATCATGTTGTAAAGCTCATGGTCTATTTATATTTGCGTCTTGCTCTTAATATGCACATATTTTAATCGCTCACTATAATAAATTTATAAGTAAAAAGTAAAAATAAGTATCAAACACAGTAAAAATTATACTTATAGCAAAATAAAACATTAAAAATTCAAATATGACAAAATCTTGTTAAGAAAAATAGTACAATACAAGTTTCATAAGAAAATTATAAAAATTACATAATAAAAGAATGAGAGTGTTTTGCCCTTGTCATGGTGCTTGTCATGCCCATGTTGTGTCCTTAATGCGTTTATTGTCCAAAAGTTGCATTACGCCCAATCCATTTAATATGCATGGTAGGTCAAGCTTATTTAATAATCGTACCGAGCTGTCGTGCCATATTCTTGCTCATTCGTTAGGCTTGCTATTTTTTGGCAGCTCTAATCAAAACATATGTTTTGTCCCCATTTTTCTTTTTGTGCTTCCTTTATTTCACATTTTCACCCTTACCAAATATAGCAAATGATAAAGAAAAGAGCTAGGCACTGTCACGAATTGCTAGTGACTTCCAAATATTTTAAAAGACTAAAATATAATTAATGAAAATTGCAAAATTTTTTTTAACAATTTAAAATTTCAAAGCAAAAAATGATTTAAATTCTTCAAAGGAGAATAATTCAATATTATTAATTATGTGGAAATTATCTTGGAATATTAAATGCATAACCATTCTTAAGTTTCGATAACAATCCAAATAAAACAATTTTTTTCCAAGTCTCAAGTTTAGAAATTATTAAAATTTGCAAACACACAGTGATAACTTAAAACAAATAGACACATACGTCGGGCATATGCACATATGGTCTGGAAGCAACTACAATCGTGTCCTCACTTAACGTATGAGCCAAAGACTCCATTTGAAGTTCCTGTAACACATAACTTAATAAGATGAATGATAAACTCAGTAAGCAAAGCTTTTAGCTTATAAAATAATTAATTAAAGTTTTGTGAGTGCATGGAAGTATTTTTAAAAATAGAATATTACTTAGGCCTGGGCTTTAGTGTGGGCTTTATTATTATTTTTTATGGGCAAAATTATATAAGGGTACTAATTATCCTGCGGGAACTAATCTCTCAAATAATAAAATAAGGGCACTAATCATTTTATGGGAACTAATCTCCTAAATAATAAAATAAAGAGTAATAATCACCTAGTGCCTAGCGCCTTATAAACCACAATATTAAGCCATGCGAAAACATCATGGATTCAAATATAACTTTTACAATAATAATATCATGCGTTTTCAAGATAATCATATCAATAGAATTATTTTTCAAATATCCAAAATCATTGGAAATATGCAAAGGATAAATCATACTTTCAAATATTTAAAGTACCAAAATATATACAATACTATTATGTGTTACAGGTGACACTTTACTTACAATTATCCCAAACAATAGTGAGCATAGAAAGGTTAACCTCTTCGCAGAGCGACTATGTGCTATAATTTTTAATTTTATTAATTTACTATTAAGTCTCACAAGTAATCATTACAAGGATTTAACGACATCATAGTTAAGTAGAATAATCATATTGTAAAATTACAAAAACAACACATGCGGAAAAAAATTTCTAAACTTGGACAGGTTTACACATTTTTCACTGGCAGCCATCAATCAACGAATGTTTTAAAATTACACAAAAATCTATTGGCTCTAAAATTTGTATACAGTATTCCTAATATCTACACATAAAATCAAATTAAATTTCACAATTCTTAGATTACTTTAAATACTATTTTGATATTTTCTAATACATCACACCCTTTTTGGGAAAATCTCACATATAGTCAACAGTCCTAGAATTTTTAAAAATCATACAAACTTTAAATGATTCTTAAATTTTTATACAAAATACTAGACAGCAAAACCTATCATGAGATTTAATTTCATAAATTTTCAGTGAAGAAAAATATGTTTTATATTTTACTATTCTCGTTACTACTATTTGAATGATACTACGAGCAATCAGTAATCAATGAATTTTTTTAAATCATACAAAATTTTAATAACTTCAAAATTTTTATACAACATACTTGTTTCCAGATTTAATTTTATTCTATTTGGATAATAATAATTAATTTTCTCATTGTTTTATGATTCACAAAACCGTCATATACTACTGGTAGATTTTCTAGTTTTCATCCGAAAATTTAAAAATTCATAGAGAATAGAATACAACTCCAATTTTGACTCATGATAGCTTGTTGGAAAAGTTAGGATGTCAACTTTTCAAAAATGAGAACAAATACTCAAAAGTAGTTTTCATCATATCCAAAAAATGTAAGAAATAGCCACTAATCAAGGAGGTGAAATTAAGTTTCTAATATTTCAATTTTTTTAACCAAATCATGTTGTTATCTTACATAATCTCAAAACAAATTTCATGTATGTTAACATAAATCATATCATGAATTAAACAATATTTTTCATCATACTCATAATACTCAAAAACAATAATAAACATCATCCTTTACAAAACTCAAAAATATGAAATCTTCAAACTCTAACATGTTCATCATACAAATTCAACAACATCTAGCCTAAAGATCAAAACATTTACTTCATCAAATATTCAAATATATAAATAGGTTAAGAAAACGTACCTCTTTGATGACAAAATCTTGAAAATGCTAAGTCTTGATTCTTAGTGTTGGAATTGATTTTTGGATAGATTTTCTTTAAAAGAATTTTTTTTGTGGATTGAAAGTATTTAGAAATGGGTTGTAGGCATGAAGGAAGAAATTTAGAGAACTGGGAAGTTTCTTAGTTTCAAGGTGTTGAATGTGTGTTATTGTTGAAGAGACATGCACGAATGAGTGAAAGAAAGATGAAAAATTAAGATAAGTTAATAATGCAGGGGAGATATTTAATGTTTTGAATTCTTTGTTTATAAATTGAAATAGATTCCTCTGAGTATACATGAATAAAAGAAACAGATAAGATGGGAACAAAAGTAGTGGAGTTGGGATATGGGTATGAAAGAATGAAAGAGTGGGATATTATGATGATAATAGGGTTTGTCTTATAATGACTCTATGTTGATGAGGTGATAAGCACTATATTCTTATTGAGCTTGCCAACAAAGGAAGCAAATTATTTGAATAAACAAGGAGAAATAAATAGCAAGGTGCTCGTGAAAGACAGAGAAGCGGGGGAGAAAAATAAATAAGATATAGGAAAGAAGTGCCATTGGAGAATTATTGATGATTTCATATGAATAAACAAAAGAATTAAAGAAATGAGGTAGTGTCAGCAAAATCATGGTGGACAAAATTCGATTCAATTAACTAAAAGCAAAGTGAAGGTAAGGTAAGGAAACAAACGTTTGCAATATATACTACATATATAAGGCATCAACATATAAATAATAAACTATCACAAATTTGATTAAAGACAATCACAACATTTATATATAATAAACTGATTGTACAAACGTAAATGAAGAACGAAACATAACATAAGTAAACATATACATACATACATACATACATACATATATATATATATTGTAGAGTGAAACCGGCAAAAGATTTATAATACTACTTGATCATCGAAATTAAAAATGTAAGAACAAATCACAATAATTACACATTAGCACACCATGCTCTTAATTGAGGCTCGTACCCTCACACTGTAATTGAAACTACTTTCTAAACTTTATTAGTCTAACAATAATAACAATGACAATAATAAAGAACTCACGATAATAATTCAAGAAAAAATATTCATTTTTATACTATTTTTATACTTTGTGTTAATAATTTACATTTAGAAATTTTCGGACATTACGGGCATAAGAAAGCATGTTTATGGACTTTTCCACAAGTAAAAGTTGGCGGCTGATGACCAGGAGTTTGGTTTTGGATAAAAAAAGAAAAAAAAGAAAAAAAACCTCTCCTTTATGGCCAATACGGCAATTATATTATGATTGTTGGAGTACATGTAAATACGTGAAAACAAAGGGATAAATGAGTTAAATAATACTTTTCTTATTTTCTAATTTCAATTGTGATCCTGCCAAAAGAAACTCATATAACTCATCAGTTAATTTCGTAAAAAAAGTATTAAAAAGAGCAAAATGGAAAGTTGAGAAAAAACCGAGTATTAGTATACACGTCTTGTCATGCTCCACTTTTACAGAAGAGAGGGAAAAAAAAAAAAAAAAAAGAGGAGAAAAAACCATTTATATAATTGGGAGCTACATTTCTTTCGACTGCAGGCTTACACCGGAAATCACAGCTAAACTGCCCGGGTAATTTCTCAATCATTCTCTCTCTCTCTCTCTCTAGTTTTTCCTTTTTTCTAATTGCCCTTTTGTTTCCCATTTTGGATCTTGCGTTTCACACCCCCTTATTAATCTCTTTCTTTTTTACTTTTATGATTTTTAGTCGGTTTTCTCGACGACCCTTTTGACTGAAATTCTTTAATCTTTCTTATTCCCAGTCTTAGACTTTCTTTTAATTTTGTTTTTCTGGGTCGGCTGAGAATTTTGTAGAGGAGTTAATTTGAGGGATGGGGAGGTTGTTTGTGTTGAGTTTGGAGGGGAAGATCTACAGCTGCAGGCACTGCCGGACCCACCTTGCTCTTTGTGATGACATCGTTTCCAAGGTTGTTTTCTATCTCTTATTGGATTTTTTATTAGTAACCAATTTTTGTTGTTTTTATGACTTTTGTGTAGAATTTTCTTCCGGGTGTTGTCAATTACCTTTTTTTTTTGTTAATGGATTTTTCTTATAATGCGTTTATGTTCTTCCCGGGAAATTTCTGGGTTTTGTTAGACGAAACAACAGTCATGCTCCACCCAAAAAAAAAAAAAAGTAAAGCAATATTCATGTGTTGATTGGATGATCACGACGAAATATATGCTGTTTTTTGTCGGTAGTTTATACTTTATACCCATGTTTAATTTTGACAATTAGATATGAATCTCTGTTTTTCGTAAACTGGAAAATGGGAATTTGATGATTCTCCGAATAATTATCTTCAGCTTGTAAATGCATGATGTTGTTGCAGCTGGGAAATGCTTGCTCTGCTAAGCTTTTTTGTTCTACTTAAATGTTCTGTATTGTTTGTATTATTGGTCACCGGTATGGCCTTTTGAGCTTGTTACATAGTGGAGTGAGGGTGTGATTTATAATGTTTCTTAAACTTTGAAAGTGAAAAACGTTTGTAATGGTTTGGTGATTTATGACTTGAATGATGAAGTTTAGATTTTGCTTTTCCTTTTTGTTATTGATTTGTTGGTAATTGGAATGAATGTAGATCATTCATAGTTCGACACTCGAGAGTCTTTTGGGAAATCCTTTTTTGCTTTTGTCTAATTGAGAAGAACTGCACCACATGTTCCAAAAAGTTAACCAAGTCTTGGTTAACCTTTTGGATTGCGTAGTGGAGTTCTTTCCAATGAACAAACAATGATTTAGGCTTTTAGGTATCTTACACTTTCTGCAACACCTAATCATATGTGGAAGAATGCTTCTGTCTTAATATTGATCCTCTTTTTGAGTAGTATGGTATGTATATTTTAGGAATGGTTTCTGGTGCAGTAGTGACTAGTTTCGGATATTCATCGCTAATGTGGTGTGCTTATGAGTTATTGGAAGACATTTTTTTGTTTGGTTCTAAAGAATTCTATAGCTTTTAGTAATCTGGAAGCACATTTTGTTGTCTGCTTCTAAACCATTCATTTGCATTTTGGCTGATGTGTCTGGAAGATACCTTTTCTGGTAGGGCAGTTATACGTGTCATTCGTTTATTACTGCATGTATTCCCCTATCTGCTGCCGCAAATAATATGAGCTTAGAGGAGATAGGGCTTCAGTGGGGAGTTGAATCTTATATGATGCTGGGCTTGGCTTAGTGCTGACAAGTTTTTGGATATACTTCGATGCTAATTATTCAGCTTGCTAAAAGCTCTATTTGTTTCATTTTTAGAGTTTTTAAATTCTCACGTCCAGCAAATGTTAAAAGCGAGTTCTGTAAGGAGCAAACTTCTGACTACATGTTGTGCCTGTGTTTGATTCAGTCCTTCCACAGCAGGCATGGGAAAGCTTATCTCTTCAGTAAGGTGTAAGTTTTCTTTATTTGTGCCACTTACCCCTGTGTTAGTTATGAATACAAGTACGTCTACTAATAACCTTCTTACTAAGTTTTAACTCTTTAAACACTTTCCAACGCCATGTGGAAGTTACAGGGTATTTGTAATGGTATGTGGAACCCACCCAAAAACTTACACTGCCAAGTTAGCACTTCGTTGCTTGATGCCTGGTTGTTTATGCAATGACCAACTAGTTTTGAATATAACGTTGCTTCTGTCTTCTCGCTATGTAACAATGGAATTAGACAGTTAGCCACAAATTTGCTCCAATGCCTTGGAATCTAGGCCCTTTTTGTCAATGATATAGGTGTACATATAGAAGTGGTTTCTTTCAGAACTGGAATTGAAATTGGATGATCAAGGTAGAGTTCATGGGTGAAAAGTCCTTACAGATCACATGCTTAATCCTTCCTAGCACGTAATTCTTATCCCAATTATTTGACAGAGTTAACGTCTCTTTGGGGGAAAAAGAGGAGAGATTGATGATGACTGGGTTGCACACTGTTGCTGACATCTTTTGTGTCGGCTGTGGCTCAATTGTTGGGTGGAAATATGTAAGATTGAGAGGCTGTGATACCATGATTGATCATAGTTTATGTATAATTCTTTTACCTCTATTAGTTATCTATATGATTTCTTTCAGGAGACTGCCCATGAAAAGAGCCAAAAGTACAAGGAAGGAAAATCTGTACTCGAACGGTTAGTAGATATGTAGAGAAAGGAAAAAAAGAAAAAGAAAAAAAAAAACTTAAAATACAACTGTAAATGATCTCCTTAGGTAAAATGTTGGGTTCAAATGTTGGACAGGGTCAAGGTGTCGGGTCCGGACGAAAACAATTATTGGGTTAGTCATGAGATGCAGGTTGGCGGGAGTGATGCAGATGATGCTTGATTTCCTTTCATATCCAGTAATAATTGTACATTCTTTAACCCTCCATTGTTATTGTTCAAATCATGTGTATTCAATTCCAAAACTGCAAACTTTTCATTTGGGGTGACTCCTCGCCTGCTTGTTCTTCAATAACGTAACATTTTATTGTTCATTAGGACAGTCTGTGTTCGAGTTTCAATGTCAAGGTTTGTGTTTGTTGTTGTTAGACAACTAAGTTCTAGCAAGAGATGGCCTCGCTTAGTTTCAACAAATTTAGATTTAAGTGAAGTTAGTTGATCACATGCCCCTTGGAGATTTTGGCTCATAGTTAAAAAGTGATTGATTAAATTATTAAATTTTGCTCATACATTATTTTCAACATAAATGCTAGTAGTACAAGCTCAAAACTCTTACCACGCAGGGAATCAAATTCATGTCTCACAATCGTATGGTGAAAATTAAAAAGGGTGCTTTTACCTTATGATTATTTCCTAACCAAACAAATCTTGAGCAATCATCAAATACTAGTGATTGAAGGGGACAAACTAAGACGTCTATGGCCTAATAAAACCCTTCCAAATATATCTAGTGTATGGTTCATTATGGCAAATGGATTTGTGGCTTGGGATTTTGGGTGGATTTTTTATTCTATTTCTAATCTCCATGCTTGGATTCAAATCTATTATCTAATTTTTGGTGTCTAGAATGCTGTCTAACCAATCATCATATTATAACAAGTAATTTAGTGAAAAACATGTAAATAATGTATTATAATATGATTGATTAGACGCTATTTAGGAAACAAAAATTTGACAGAAGATTTAAGTTCTTACACTGAATTATCTTTCCTCCTCATAACAAGATTCTTCTCTGGAATTGTCTTTTGCACACAAAATTCTTGATGTAATCTAGTACCAAGTATCTACTACTATCCGCCCCTATCAAGGTTTTGGGTATTTTGTTTTATTTTTGTTTAAAGTCAAAGTTTTGGGCAGGTTAAGTATCCGGAATCACTTCTTTCAAAGAAAAAAAAAAAGAACAGGAAAGAAGAGAAGGGGAAAAAAAAGGGTGGGTCCTGTCAATTGCAGATTGTTGACTAGTATAGGGTTTCTTGATTGGTGTCACGGGCCGAGAAAGGTATCCAAGTGTAATATGTGGAGGAGTTTTGGCATTTTTCATAACTAGACGATCGTGACACTCTGCCTATATTCTTTGCTTCTGTTGCATGTTGCTTTTCTGTGGCCAAAAAATCTCGGACATTTATGGCGTGTTATCCCGTCACGAGGTTTTCTGTTGTGGCCTAAGCATCAAAGAATTTGAGAAGAAAAAAAAAAA
>CAMOHE010044102.1:0-21351 GCA_946598075.1 Artocarpus hirsutus
AAGACGATCTCCATTCCCCAATGCTCAAAAAAAAAAAAAAAAAAAAAAGGGAAAATCCATACAAATTTGTTATTGGTTGTGAGATGCAATCGTTTTATATGTACCCTTTTATATATTAACGATTGTGGCCTTGAAAATTTAGTTGATCAATCTACTTTTGTACGTCAAATTCTACTTTGGCATGCAAAGAGATGTAAAAGAGAAGATTATCTTCTGTTGTTATCATTACTTCACAAAAAATTAAAAAAAAAAACTTTTTTAAGAGGAAAAAATTATCACTTCAAGATTAAAAAAAATAAACATAACGTGCTATGTATTTATCCTTTATTATTTTTGCACCCTTAAATGGTGAAATTCTCTGTCGTTTTCTAATTGGCTCATACACATATTCTTAGAAATAGAGTCCACGAGATTTTTTATGACAATATTTTGGTAAAATATGAAAAGATGTCTTATCAATAGTATTAAATTTTCATTTTTTATTTTGATATTTTAAGAGCTCATTATATTATTATACTTTCCCTTCAAAAAAGATTATATACCGATACTTCTTAATTTTAGTTATTTTCTGAATGCATTTTATTTTTAGAAAGTACAAAAATATTATTTAAATTTAAAAAATTTATTTAAATTTCAATCCTCATAAACCGTTTAAGGGTATATAATTATATTGTTTTGTCTAATTTTTTGTATTCATAAAGTAGGAAATTAGAATTAGTTATTAATATTAAAAAGAATTTAAAAAACAGATAGATAAAAATAAAAAAAATGCATAAAAACTACGAGATATATTTATGTAATTAACCTCCAATTTTTTACAACAATTAACCCATGATTTTAATTGGATAAGATTTTGAAATATGCGCTATTTAATGAATTAAGTATAGTTGTAAAAAAAAAATAGCTACTTGTAATTTCAGTAACAAAAAATTGAAGTGTAGTTGAAGTATATTTTAGTGAGAGGAAGCAAAATCAATGCTAGTTAATTAATTTACAAGAAAACACAATTATTTCCAACAAAAAGTGCAATTAATCTATGGACGGAAATAGGGCTGGAAGATAAGGTGGTTTTGAAAAATTTTGGTAATTTTGAACCAACCCAAACCGCTTTGGATAGGTAGAGAAAAATAAAAACCTATTAAATCAATTCAAAAATGAAGTTACCCGATCCAAATAAAAGTTTAGATTAGATTAGATGAGTTCAATAAGTCAACTTCAAATAAGAGATATAAGAATATTCATACACATCATCCATATCAATAGAGGTCATAGTTACCTAGTTGAGGCTCAGACATGTATAAATAGCACAACACTAACACGATCCGTAATACGAATAGGTTAAGAAATCTTGATACTAATACGACCCACCTTGACATAGGTTGACATAGTTACCTAGTTGAGGCTCAAACATGTATAAATAGCACAACACTAACACGATCCGTAATACGAATGGGTTAGGAAATCTTAATACTAATACGACTCACCTTGACACAGGTTGACATAAACAGAATCTGCTCTAATCCGTGACATAAGTAACGTGTGACTTGTAATCAATCGGTAAGTCAAAATCAATCGGCAATCTAAAATTAACCTATGACGTTTTATAATTTTAAATTTATAATTTATGCATCAAAATCATATAAAAGTAACATAAAACACATATTTTTTGAAAATTAAATCATTTCAATACTAGAAACATATTTAATTTAGTATCAATTTATTGATTCTATATATACTAAGGCAAAATATTTATACAAAAATATTAGTCTACTAAACTACAGGTCAAATTAGTGTTACCAAACAAATTGACATGAACACGACCTATTTTTTGGATGGGTCAATTTTTGGTTGATATAAAAAAGACCTGTCGTTTAGTTTTTTACACTATGTCACAAAAAATCATGTTGTTGTATCGTAACTTATATTGCTGACCATAGATACCAAGTTTAAAAATATAAAGCTAGTTTTATCTTTCAAGAATTACAATAAAGCAAATATAAAAATAAAAGATACTCACACAAATTCAAATAAATAAGTCATAGACCATAAAACAACTAAAATATATTTTAAAAACATATTAAGTTTAATTGGGTGGGTTGAGTTCCTAGTAGGTTGTTAGCAAATGAATTCAAACCCACTTAATGAAAATTCAGATTAGATATATTATCCTAATCTTGAGGTTGAGTTAAATTAAGTTAGATTAGATGGGCAAATGAGGCCACAATTGATTTTTCTATTTTGAGTCCTCAAACTTTATGACCTTTTTTCCCAACTTAAAAAGTTTGACAATTGGTTCTCTAAACTTTCATTTTCTTGGTACTTGGGTCCTTATTTTGGAAATTTGACAACTAAGTCCTCAAACTCCTATAAGCTTATTGTCTTTTGTACGAATTATTATATCATCTTTTTGTTGCAATTTATGGTGATAACTTAATTATGAATAATTATAGCAATAATTTAATAATCATTCATGAAGATCATGTCTTAGAATAATCAGTCACAACGATCATGTTTGCCATAGGCCCTTTGCTCTAATGTCATGAGGATGGGGTTTGTGAAGGTTTTGGTTTCGTAATAAGATGCTTTTAAAGCAATTAATATAATTCATATTTCAATTATTTGACGTTAATCTAAATGACGTTTGAGAATTATATTTATAATTCATATGACAACTTATTTATTTATATTTTGAGTGAAACCTTATAAGGACATAATACTATTCAATGTTTTTAACAGTGTGTATGAAGCGTTCAAACACAAAGGATATAATTAAAGTACTTTATAAATATAAAGTTCAATATAATTTTGTGAAATCAAGTTGGGCACTTTAATTTTAGATAAGGTTATGGTTTTGTTTATTATCTAATTAGGTAAATGATATATTTGAATTGTTGTAATCTTGATTGAAGTATAGAGACACCTGTACATTGAGAAAACATTGAACAAGATCACAATAGAAATTAGTTATTTGATTAAATCTATTTAAACACAAAAAACTTAAAAATTGCTATTTAAGATGATCAATTTTTGGATAGACCTCAATTGTGAGCAAATAGTGGACTTGCATCCGTGTATTATGTTTTTTGATTTACCAACAAGTGAGATTTATTTATAAACCAATAATTTATCTATTTTAAATACATAATACAATGGATGGTAAGGAAAGTCGCTTCATGGATGCAAAATTCATAACTTCATTATATGAAAATTAATGATATTCACATGATGTGTTAATTAAGAAACTTGATTGTAATAGCGCTCTAACATATTCAATGTTAGAAATCAAATTAATAATCCAAATTATTATATGTGATTTGTTTGTATATAGGTCATGTATTGGAGAGTTAGTGAAACTTATGGATAAAGATGCAATTAAAGAGGCATGACAAAACTTTTATTTAACTCTAATTATGGATGTTAACAATTGATAGGATATCCATGGATAAAGCTATTATATATGATTAATTTCTTATAAATATATTTATAAGTTTATAGTTTTTCAAAATTGCATGAAAGACACCCGTTAGATGGTCTTAGATTGGGTAGGCGTCAATAACTATTGCCATGCACATCGAAAGGAACAGTTTCATGTGATATTGATATATTCGTCACGAATTTATTTTACTCGATATTGAATTCTTGTTGCAAGTAAAATGTTTATCCTAATTATTAAATAAATATGATGCAACAGTTATTTGTTTTAATTTTTGAAATAAATAAACATAATAAATATGTGTAAATATTTATTTCAAGTACTGTTGAAATACATATATATATATATATTTATATATCAATTTTAATTCCAAAATAATTTTTTGGCTGCACAAACGTTGGGTTATAATTGGAAAGTGCGCTATATTATGACTAACAAGTAGTAGGGTTCCTCTTGCATATACGCCAAACCCACAAGGGAGCAGGCATCTACAACTTATGGTTAAGGGCTAGGAGTGTAATTTTTTGGCTCCACCTTGCAGCATAAATAAGCATCTAATGACCTCTTTTGAGATAGATTCTTTTTGGTTTCCATCACTAGTTTTCTTTTCTCGCCTGAGAAAATGAAATCACAACCAAGAAGAATTGGAAGGAAATTTGAGGAAGAGAATTTATTGGTACCCACACACTTGTTGATTCTAAGAAAAGGAATCATAGTAAGAAAGATTGAAAGATCAAGAAGCTGTGAAGCACCTTGTAGATTGTATTGTCAAATAGGTATGATTAAATATGGTTGATTAATTTATATAAAAACATGAGCTGCAGCCGGTGTTCATAAAAATATTAAAACCTAATTCCGCAACATTTAAACCTGTTTTCAAACATTTGGGTGGGGGTTTGGGGTTGTGGATTTGATTTCAGTTTATGAAGTCTTTTATCTCTTACTTAAGAATTGTACAAGTTATAACATGTGTCATTTTTTTTAAGTCTTTAAGTTCAAGTTTTATAAGAAAGACAAAAAAAAAAAAAATGTAAAAAATACATAAACAAATTCGGTAATGACATGGAGAATGAATTATTAATTTTTGATATAGGGGACAGAAAACTAAAACTGTAATTTTTAATTTGTCAAAATCAAGGGCGATCAAAATTAATTAGAATCTTATATGTAATAGAAAAATTTGAATCTCTTAAACTCCATATTTTTTTTAATTAATCCACCCTATCTAATAACTCTAAAATAATCGAAAATACAAGCCTTGTCACTTAAAATCTTCACTTTTATTTTATTTCTTTTAATTTACATTCAAAGAAAATATGAAAGGTACAAACTAAATTAAATTTATATCAAAATAAACTAATAATAATAAAATCACTATTTTATAAGAGTTTTAACCTATTAAACTTTTATGAGTATTGGTCACGAGTGAGAATATGTACTTGAGTTTGATGATATTTATAAATCTGACTTTTGTTATGACAATTTGAGACCCAATTGTCAAAATCTCCAAAACAAAGACGCCAGCGCGTGAAGATGAGAGTTGGGAGACTTACTCGAAATTTTTAATATCGAGACTTAAAGTATCAAGAAAATAAGAGGAGCTTTTATTATTTTAGTATCTTGTGTTTTAGAAAATAATCACGTTAGTATTGTACTGTTTAAAAATATTAAAACGGTACCTTTTTTTTTCAAAAATACCATTTTGATATCTTGAATTCGTATTTTGTGGTGTGAAATTCTTAACTTATTCTTTTATTAAAGAATGATAAATTATTTTGTTAAAACTGTAAACAAAAATAAATACAAATAATACCAAAAAACAAATAAATCCACATATATGTTTTTCTTTGATAAATTTTGTTTGATATTTTGTTTTGATTTTCTATTGTAGGCTTAGAAAATTGAATTGGATCCCTTCCTTAAAGGGTAAGAAGGAATTTTTATGTTAAAAAACACAGACTCATGGTCCTAAAATTATATTTTTATAAACTACAAAGTATTATTTGGATATTTTTACAAACAACAAGGTACTAATATAATGTTTTCTTAAAATATAAGGTACCAAAATGATAAAAAACCAAATAAGAATTTGGATTCTAATTGTTGACACTTTTAATATGAAAATCTAAGTGTTAAAAACTAATAGGATGTTTAGGAAGTGTGGTTTAAACCAATTTTTGTATTTTTGCTAAAAACATTGTAACATGTGAGAGTTTTATATTATAGCTCAATTTTTCTTTACACTGTAGCATGTGAAAACTTTATATTGTAGTAGCTAAAAGTTTTAGTTGAAACTAAGATTACCAAACACACTATAAAAGGTTTAGGAATTCCATGTGTAAAACTCTTGTTTTGTATTTATTTTATTAGTATTGTTAATACTAATAGCCCTTGAACTTTGAAGTTTCTTTTATTTTGCTCTTTATACTGTAATCACCACTTCACTACCTCAAACTTTTAAATCTTCCCACTTTATCCTTTCTGTCCAATTTTTTGTTAAAAGTAACGAAAATAAACCTATATGAGATGCAGTCAGAGATTATTGAAAGTATGTTTAGCTTGATGATGCCTTTCCTGCCCCTAAAATATCAAAATCTATTGAAAATCCCCCAATTATTATTTTTCCAACTTTTTTAATGAGAATGAAAATAATAATTCTCACTTGGGGCGAATAAAATGTCGTTTTTGCCTTTATAGGCCACCCACATATGACTCATATGGGTGTATTTTTGTCGCTTTTGATATAAAATTAAATAAAAGGGACAAATTAAGAAGATCAAAAAGTTTGAAGTAACAAAATGAGGATTTTTAAAGTTTAATATGATATTTAGTATGGTGGTGATAACTATTAATTAAAACTGTTTTTACTGTAGCATATGAGAGCTTTACTTTAAAGCGATTTTTTTTATTGTTACTATAGCATGTGAAAATTTTATAATGTTTATAACTAAAAAAATAATATAAATTATTAACTACTAAACATCGTATAAAAGATGAAGCGAAGGAGACCTCGGGATTTAAAGGTTATTAGTGTAAATAACCATTCTTTTATTAACCTTTTCCAACTGCAGGGAGTGGACGGGGAGTATCAAAACAAGACGGCCATTAAGTGCCACATGACCCTTAAGCGCGTGGCCCTCATTTTCTTAGGAGCTTCTCTCTCGTCTCTATTTTCCCCTCTTACTCTCTTCAAATGCAATGCAAACCTTCTTTTATGACACATTTTCATATAATTTATTTATTTATTTCCATTCTCGCGTGTAACTTCCGAACCCCCACAAAAGGGGAAAAAAAAATAAATATAAAAAAATATAAATAACCTACTATATAAACTGAGAAAGAGGAGAGGGGAGAAGAGAAGAGAACCTCTCTCTCTCTCTTTCTTTTTCTCTCAAACGAGTACTTATACCAAAGAACAAAAAAAAAAAAAAAAAACCAAGAGACTCTCACAGAGACCAGACCACCACTATATAACAACTCAGAGACCAGAAAAAAGGAAGAAAAAAAAAAAAAAAAACCAAATCAATCGACGAAATACTCTTCTACTCAGGAAGAAAATCACAGACACACACAGAGGCAGACACAGCTTTGTAGATTTTTCCAATATTTACCCCTTTCTTCACTTATTCTTTCTTTTTCGTCCTTCCTCTTCTTCTTCTTCGGTTGATGAAGAACTAGAGAGATCTCTCTTGTCCTTCTACAATGCCCACTTTGTAGCGGACAAGGTAATCTCGGGACCTGAAAACTGTTCTTTTCAATTTGAAAATATAAAAATCTGCAAACAGTTCCTGAATCTAATCTTTTTTTTTTTTGGGTATTTTCTGTTCTCGATCGATAATCGAAATAAATAACGGAGATTCTGAGAATGAAATCGGATTTCGTTTATGTTGTTATCTGCTTTGTGTGATTTTAATCGGAGAAGTGAGAGCTCAAGCTTTTGTTTTTTTTGTTGTTGTGTTTTTTGTGTTGGTGATTCTTCTAGGGTTTCGTTGGATCACGAACTTGGACTTGGGGTATTCTTGGAATTTTCGCCATTTTGGGACGATTAGGGTTTGATCGAGCTTGTGGATGCTTGGAATTAGTCAGCTCGGGAATGGGCGTGAGGTCTCGATCTCTTCAAGCTGGGATTTCGACAGTGGTGATTCTGAGCTTTTTGAGCTAATTGAGAATGCGTGAAATGAGGACAAAACATTGTTGTTACGAGGATTGGAAGGGATTTCATATGCGAGGATAGAAATTGGGATAGAAGAAGAGTGATCAAAAGGGTTCTTCTATTTTTTTTCGTTTTTGAGATTGCTGTGGTTTAGGAGGAGCTGGTGATTATTTATTGGCCCAGATAAATTTAGAGATCAGATTATAGTGGACCATTTTTGTTTCTGGAGAAACCCTTTGGGTAAACATAGTTGGACAGATAGAGTTCTTGACCAGAGAAGAGAAGCTTTTACAAGTTATTTTAACTTTTATTTGGGTTTTGAGTATTTTTGTGGTAGTTCAGTAAAGCGTTGTATTTGGTATTATCAAGTGGTTGCTTTCCTGTGATTTAAGTCTTGGAACTGAATTTCAGAAGCGTCTGCTACTGCCCTTGTGCAGATTTTTGGGTGCAAGGGGACCAATTGGGCGGTCTTTTACCTCTGGAATTTGTGTTCTGTTCGAGTGACTAAGAAGCTCATGGAGGAATATTGATGCTGGAAATGAACACGGGGACATGGTGCATGGACAGGAGCATAGTTGTTGGTTCGTTCCCTTTTTGGAACAGCGCTGCTGGAAAGTAAGATCAACATTTGCTTCTGTGGAAGGCACTCGTGTTGTGTGTTGTGGAATTGTGTGCAATGTCGCGCTGCTTTCCGTTTCCGCCACCAGGATATGAAAGGAAGGCTAGGAATGATGATGAGGATTTACTAGAAAAGGTTTCCATCTACTTTCTTATATCGACTCATTTTCCATGATTGGCATACATTCTTTAGAGGCGTGGAGATAAATATGATTCTAACTTCTGCAGCATTGGAATGAGACAATTTCGTTAAGCAATTTACCTGGCACACATAATATTCTCTTAGAAATTTGCAATCTCATCATAACTGAAAATTTCGTTTGAGCATTGCGTTTAAAGATGTCGTATAGATTTTCTGTTTAAGATGTGATGATCTGATTTCCTGGACATAAAAAATGACTAATTAGTTTAGACGTTTGAGGTTGACATTTAAGTGCTAGTGAGATAACAGAAGGCTGAAATGGTATTCCTATTCTATTTTGGATGGTAATTGATTGTGCCGTTTTGTGTTTTAACTTTGTCATATGTTGCTAAGCTGTGCTTTCAGGCATTGCCTGGCATTCATAATTACTAGGCAATTTCTTTGTTCTAGTAGCACGGCCTTCTGTGAGAAACCATGAATAGCCAATTTCATTTGATCTACAAGAGCGATTGCTGATTATTGTATGTTAAATGTTTTCTTTCCCATTGCATATTATAGATTAGGCCTTAGGCATTCCAAATTTTTCCAACAAAGTTCTTAGCTAATCACTTTCTGACTCTAGATATGAGGTGCCTGCTCATTACATCGAGTACCCCTGCTTTTGTTGTTGTACTTTTTTGCCTCTTGAGGCCAACATGTCATATCTGATGTTGTCATCAACATTTTTGTCTGTTGTGGACTAAACTAGCAGAAATTCAAGTGCAGCTTTCTACATGGATTATTGTATTTGCTGTAGATGTTCCTATGTCAAATTACTTTATGTTAGGTTATTATAAGTGATAACATGACAACTTGACATGTGGTCAAGAAAAGAAAATATAGCAAAATTTATGGCTCAATGTGACTTGAATATGTTCAATATTGCTTGACACTAGGATGAAGATGATAATTTCCCACTTTAAGATAGAATCTTTGCCAGGTATATATTTAAAATTTTTTTGAGATTGAAGGGTTGTTAACGAGTGTTTTGAAAATACTTATGGAAGAACTTTCCTTACAACATACGACATATGACATTCTTGGATGCTTAAGATTTGTCAAACTTTGATTCAAGTTTATTCATGCTGCGGGTATTGTTTTTGGGTTTTAGCAAGCTTGGGGATTAGATTCTCTAGATACTTTGATATGCAACTTGTTGGAGACTTGAGACGATAAAACACATTTGGGACTTCTAACAATTTAAGTCTTTAAGAATGTTGTGTAATTTAACATTAAGTTGTCTTAAGTCTAAACGCTATAACTATACTCCTCAAGTTTCACTTATTCTTGGGTTCTTTAATATGGATTGGGTTTCTCGTTAAATGATCCTATTTGGCTTGTCCAATTATATATTACATGCACTGGTGTCTATTTAAATAGGTCTGGATCTTAAGTGCGGAGTATGAAAGCCAATTTAGTCTCATCTCTTAAGAACATTAGGTTTTAGGGAGGATCGACAATTGACGTAGAACCAGTGTATGAAGTAGTTCAATAATTTTGTAGTTCAATATTTTTATTTAAAATGTTGGTTACATGGGGATCCATAGCTTTTTATTCCTTCCCATAAATTCTCCCTAACTATGGTAAATGCGAATATCTGTTGTCCTTGGTACAACATGAACCAATTAATGCCTTTTGTTGGATGTAATCTTATTTTGGTTGTTTGTTACTCATCTGTTTACTAGGGTCTCAAAATTAGAAAAATGTGAGGAATTTTCATTGTAGTGTGTTGGAAGTTAGGCCCTGCTCAAGTGGGGATGGAGGGAGCTAAATGGGTGCTGGGACGTGGGCAATTAGCAACCCCCAAATCGAGGTTGAGGCGGGGACGGGAATCACTTCCTACCTACTCAGTACCCTGATTTACTTATTTCATCTAAAACATATATAGATGTCGTTATATATTCTAACTTTTGAAGTCTATTTTAGTTTTTATTATTAAAACTTGGATTAGATTTGTTGAAATTAGATGTGCTTCGTTGACCTTTGAATTTGGATTAATTTTCTAATGAATTTTTGTTTTTGAATAGTTGATTTGATTTATTTTATTTTAGTGTTTTTTTTTTTGTCATGAGTGGCATGGTGGGGATATGTATGGGGGAGATCCAAGATCTCGCAACCTAGGCCTCACTTCTCATTAGGCGGGTATTCTAGGCTTTTTGGGGGCTGGGGAACCTTCCCTAGTAGGGGCACAGACATTGTTAAATTTAGGGATGACAACAGGGTGGAAGAGGGCCAGGATGCTTCCTCGTTTCCTTCGTCCCCACCCCATTCTGGCAAGGAAAGGCGGGTACGGAGTTGGGGAATCCTCGTTGGGGGGTTTTCTCCAACTCGCATCCGTACCGTCTTGTTTTTTCTGCATTGACAATACCTTGTTAGGCTCATTTCTTAGAAGCTGAGGTCCAAAACCTTTGAACTTTATGGTAACTTGACATGCATGGCACGGATCCTTATTCATTTGTTGACCTGCTGCTTACATTGAGAAAGAGTTTTCAAATGTAATTTTTGTTTCAAATCACCTTAAGATTCCGTTCTTCAAGTTATAATGAACATCAGCTCAAATGAGTTCACATCTTCTGTACATGTAATCCTTGAGCTGTTTGTTGCCTGCAGTATATACCCTGAAATTGGTAGTCAATGATTGGTTTTCAGGCAAAGGTCTTTGTAGAGTTATGTAACTACAATATTGTAATTTGGGGATGCAATGTCATTTTGTCTTTTCTTTCCTTGTGTGTTTTTGTTATTATTATTGCTATTGTTGTTGTTGTTGTTGTTATTTAGTGGGCTGGGGGAGGAGAGTGAGGTAACAGAGAACAACATCTTAAGTATGATTTATTGCGAGGGAGATGAAATTCTTGTGATTTATGTTATCCGTAGAAGATGTTTTCTGTAGATGGAGGGGTAGAAGAATGTGATTTGCCAACTTTGTTGAAGTCATAAAAAGAGAAGGGAGGACGTGAACCAAAAAGTGGAAATCCAAAAGACAAGCCAAGTTTCTGGAGAGTCGAATTTTTATTGATTTTGAGGATTGGCTTAGATGTTTTGGGGCTTGTATTTGGGACCATCTTCTTGCTTATTATTCGTCTATGGACTAAGAGCTTGAACTAAACCCAAGGATAGCCTTACCACAACATATCTCTTTCTCATTTGCTTCTTGCTTATTCTTCGTTTATGCACCGAGAACTTAAACTAAAGACTCGAGGATAGCTTTCTACAGTTTGGCACTTCCGCATATCTTTCTATTTTAATTGTTGCTTTCTACAGTTTGGCACTTCTGCATATCTTTCTATTTTAATTGTTGCATTTGTGTCCCAGTCAATGTCAATTTTGTACTAAGCTGTGAGGTGTCTACAAATGCCTGGTTTGTAGTTTGAAACTTAATATCCCTAAAAAAAGGAAAAAAAAAAGTTTCTGTTTTATAAGCTACTATCTGTAGTAACTTATTCTAAATCTGAGGGTTTTTTTTTTCCTTCCAAAAAAGGAGAGTTGGTTGGATTCCCCTTTTAAATTTTAACTTGACATATATGGTTAGGATCTGATTACACCATCTAATCACCTCTCTCTGTTGCATTTGGGTTTTCTATCTTTATATTTCCACATTTGGTGGTGCTTATATTTCTATGTTTTGAATTTTTTGTGATAATGTGGACTGCTATTCCTATTATTGGATAATGTGGAAGCAGTTTATGCTCATAAACATTACCTCTGAAAACCTTTCTAACAGGTGTGAAACGATTTAGCAAAAGGTGATAAGGGTAATTCTGTTGGAGAATCCATGTATTTTACTGCTTATATGCTGGATTTTATGAAATAAAATTGGATGATTCACTTGGGAAGAATGAAAGATTTTGAAGCTTTATATCTGTGATTTTGACAATATAATTAAATCTGTTGGTTTAGATGTGAAGAAAACCATGTTGCCTGTTGACGATCACTGGGGTTCTCTTTTTACCAAAATTTAGATAAGTCGAGTATGATCTTGGATGGAGTGTAAAAGGGGGAGTTTCTGGTATTCCTTTTGCTGAAGTATGCTCGGATCTATTAGCCTTTGATTATTTGCAGTTCATCTTGGGATCTTTTCCTGTTAAAGTTCATAATTTGTATGTATAGGTCTATTTATATATGTGTATGTGTGCGTCTGTGTGTATATAAATGTATATTTGGTGTTCATAGGATTTCATCTTCAAGCGTAAACAGTATCTCTTAGTTGAATTTGCACCTACATATGCTCACAAGAGGGAGCGTGCACGCATAAGATAATAAAAGCATGGTGTATTGGATGATATATATATATATATATATGTTTCCCTTTTTCCAAAGCTGTTATTAAAATCTCACTTTACTATTTGTTATCCATGGCATTTAGGAGAAGCACCGAGAAAACCACAAAAAGGATAAAAAGGATAAAGAGAGGAAAGAAGGTAAGGAAAAAAGAGAGAAGGACAGAAGTGATGGAAAGCATAGTGAAAAGAAAGACAAAAAAGAAAAACACAAGGACAAGGACAAGGACAAAAAGAAGGATAAGGAGAAGGGCGAAAATAAATCTAAAGATAAAAGTAAGGCATCGGACGAGAAGAGACTTTCAGTGCAATCCGAATCTCATGTTGGAGAGAAACACGTTCAGAAAGAGGGCAAACAGAAGGAGAATAGTGCTGACAAGAAATTGTCTGGGCAAATTGGAGGTCATAAAACAGAGAAGCTCAGTCAGAATAGTAGTCTGGATGATGAATCTAAATATGTTAAGGAGTTTGGTAGGAGGATTAAAGATCAGACAACAGGAACTGGGAGTCAGTTGGAAAATGTTTCTGGTGCAGACAGGAGAAAAGATGAGGGGATGCTCAGATTGGTGGCCAAGGGTACTAGCAATTTGGCTGCGGACAAGAAGGACAGGAGAACTGAAGATAGAACCGCAGATGGGCAAAGTACCAGGGATGGCACAAAAGGTGGTGGAAATGCAATGGTTCAGAATACCACTGCAGTTTCTCAAACAAAATTTGAAGCATTGTCTAGACTGTTGGATAACAATGTTGATAGGAAGATGGGGGGAAATGAAAAAACTAAAGATAAAGAGAGTGATGATAAACGAGGGGTTAAAAGCAAGGACAGAGATAAAGAGAAAAAGAGCCATGGGAAGGACAAGGACAGGGATGAAGAGAAGAAAAAGGAGGATAGAGAGAAGCGAAGGGAAGAGAAACAGAAGAAAAAGGAGGAGAAACAGAAGAAAAAGGAGGAAAAAGAGAAGAAAAAGGAGGAAAGAGCGAGGGAGAAAATTCAACCTAAAGACACAGAACTGGATAAATTAAGAGCAAGCAACATGCGTGACATTGTTGACAACCATGCAATCAGAACCCCCCAACTTCCCAAGGACAGCAATAACAGTGTTCCCAATGATGTAAATCTGAAGAAGAGGAAGGACATTGAGACAAATGGAGTTCTACATGGTGAGTTCTCTTGCATGACAAGATAATTACTATTGCAGGAAGTTTTCCTTGCACAACATGTTAGTTTTATGGGTGTACTTTTTGTCCCAATAGCTGATGCCATTAGCATTATGATGTTACATGGTTTGCTCTTAATTTCATATCTCTTGATTGATAATGTTCTTGAATCAGTTTTGTTAATCAGTTCTGAACTTTGATTAACTTTTTTGGTAGCTGACAGATAATGCTTCCTTTTTGAATTTCCTTACAGCCCATAATATTTTGCCCAGTAAAGTGGCAAGAACTACACCATCTTCTCATCCTTCAATGCAAAATGGAAGGATACTGGAACCCTGCCAGGCTTCTGTCCCTCCATCAGATATGAAGGGAGCCTCCAGTAATCTCAAGACGGACAATAAGGAACGCAAGATAAATGGCATGATAGAAGCTCAGCCGTCGACTGTCTTTCCTATGAAGCCTAAGTCTGCAGCAGCAGTAGCTGATCCAATTGCTAAAGCATCTGCAAGACCGCCCCGTGCAGACTCCAAGTACCTTAGCCAGATTTATTCGGTACCGAAAATGGCGGAATGGTCTGACTACGATGACCAAGAATGGCTGTTTAGCAGCAATGCTTCCCAACCAGTGAAGTCCAAGGTGGAAGCCTCAGCAGTTGAGGAGACTCTGCTTGTGTGGGCGGAAGCTCGGCAGATAGGATCAGCTGATATCTGTGCTTTGCCGTATGTTGTTCCTTATTGAGTGGTTACTCAAATGCATGCTTCACAACCTAGAGTCCTAACTCATTATCTTACACGGGCAATGATCCTCCATGGAACCGCTTGAAGGTATACTTGCATCAGGCCCTTGAGATGGATTTTCTCGATTCCGTTCTGCGTTCTTTTGTTACCGCACTCTGTTGCAGTGAGCATGGTGTGACAGATTGTTATCAAGCTCTCTTAAATCGAAGTTTTCGTCACACCTCATGTAGCATACTCGGGCATCACTGCAGGGCTAGATTCAGAGTTGGAGGGCGCTGATTTTCCTGTGGTGGTATTGAAAACCACTAATTCATTCAACATGGAAACTTTCATAAAGGCAACCTAGTGAGAGTTGCTTACGCGAGAGATTTATAAGCTTGGGCAATTCAATTTCATTTTCGTAAAGCTGAGCTCGTTCTAATTGAGGATATATGAGAAACTAGATGTGGTATTTGCAACTCCACCACAATTTTGATTTGTAACATAGAACTCTTATCTACAAGAAATGTAAGATAGAGGGAAAGGAAAAGTAGTGGCATTCATTTATTCACCTCTTGTAATTGTTGTTGATAGCCCATTATGGTCCTATAGCAGTTTATAAAAACATGCTTAATTTGCATCTTTTCCGCTTAGTATTTCACGTTTTCTGGGTGATATTTGTGCGGGGAAAACTAGATTGGTCGGGTCGGCCTTGTTCCTGTCAGCATAATTTGGATAGGGAGACAGAAGTGGTTAGAAGGGGGGCTTTTCTAGTAATTAGGGAAAGATGTTATTGGATTTCATTGATTCATTTGGCATTGGTGTCAACTTCAGAATTTACAGAGTTTTGATGCTGTTCTCTTTGCAAGGGGTTGGATTGGTGAATCCCTTTCTGTCCTAACCCCCTTTTTATTCTTTGTCCTTTATCAATGCTTGCATGAAAAGTTGGCCATTGTCTGGAGACTTCAGAATCCGTTTTAAGAGATGCTAGCAGAACATCAGTTCTGTACTTTATTTGGATTTTGTTAAAAAAGTTCATGACGGTGGGTTATTTAATTATTTATTTTGTTGCCTTTACACAACACAGAAAAGGTCGGGTCTGCTTTATTTTTTTAAATTTTTTTTTACAGAATTTTCTCGATATATGTGTGTGTGTGTGTGTGTATATATATATATGCGCGCGCGCTAGCACATAAGTGACCAAAGGCGAAAAAACTATCATGAGTCACGTGTGTGCATCGTGGCCTGCATTGGAAATCATGACCCTGTTGAAAGGCGTCACTACCACCATGGTTTACGACAAGATCGCGACAGGGTCACGACCAAAGGCGACCGTCGCTATTTATGTTGGAAGTCGCGAGGCGGAGGGGTTGTAAGTGGAAGTGAGACCCATTGTGGGTCATGAAGGTCCGTCGCAATCCTGTTGCAAGGCGGAGGGATGGCGTCAGAATCGTGACCTCTTCTGCAAATTCCGACGGTCTCCATTGCCGTGATGGATTTTGGCTGTACCAGTACACACTGTGATGTAATCAATCACACCCTGAAGTTATTTAAGTTGTTCCACTTTGGTCTTTTTGTTTCTAAATTTGTTAAATAATGACAAAATTAAGCTAATAATTTTACTTTTTGCCCTTCTTGTCTCATTTTAACTATTGAATCTGAAACTATAACTAATCACACTCTTACAATATGAAACTTATTCTATTTTGACAATTTTATTATTAAATCTGTAAAAAATTGATGGATTAAAACAAATAATTATTTTGACCTTTTAGCTTTATATATATTTTCAACATATATTTTAAAAGCAAAATGCCTAAATTTTTTCTTCATTATATAATATTATTTTTTTTCTTCTTTTTTAATTATTTTTTTGGTAAAAGTTTTACTATTTTTTATCCAGAAGTTTCATCAAAATTTTCCATCATATGATTTATGTTGAGTTTGTATTATTGTGAATTTAAATGAAAAAAATGAACAAATAAAAAAACACTTGGAAATATGGGTGCGTTTACAAAGTAATAAAAACGATACATAAACACTACAAGATAACCTACTGGTCTTTTTATGACTAAATTCTGGGGCTAAATTTACACATGACCTATTAATGTAACAACTCGGCTTTTCGAGCTGTTACTTAATGCACTTTTCTTACACTTAATCTTAATCTTGCTTATAAAATGCAGAATATATATGTTTTTTAAACTTACTTATATTACCTAACCATCACCGTAATTATGTTTAAAACACTTGCTTGCTTATAATTACAAAACACTCATTTAAAATGCTCGCAAAAGCGATTCCAGCTTACTACCAGATTGTAACATATTATATAAAATAAACAGTTTTTCAAAAACCAAAACTTGAACTTGCATTAGTGTCCATAGCTCGATCATCATATTTGTCCCACCGCTGTACCCAACTCATCATCTTTTCATACCAATCTCTTGGCAATATTTCCTACAGCATGAAGATCTAGATGAGCTTTCGCTTAGCATGTCCAAACATATCCCACAAAACAGTCATATAGAATTACTAGCAGTAATACAATGCATGATTTTATTTATGCTTACTTATAAACATCTTATTGTCATTCTTAATTTATTCTGGATTATGGACCTAAGTGTTCGAACCGAATGCACTTGATAATCGAACACCGAAATGGTATCTTAACTTGTTGCACTTCTTGGGTCGAGAGACTTGTAATCATCACGTGAGTGGAGTTGGTACAATACTTAATTATCTTAACTTGCTTTATGTCATGACTTGCTACTAAAGGCAATACGCATATTTGCAACTATAAAAACATACATGAATAATGCATATAAAATTTATTTTCTTCATGCCGTAGGTGAGGTTTGAAACTTACTTGAACCTTGCGCTACTGTATCTTCTTAAATCCTGTTCGTTGGTTAGTCGACTTTGTGTTATGTTTATGCAACACCCAACTATTAATTTGTGTCCAACTAATCGGTCTAATTTTACACCATTTTACTTAAGTAGCTAAGGCCAATTAACATCTTATTTTATGGCTTTGAACCTTGTTTGATGAGATTTATTGTTTGTATTAAAACCTTGGGCATAATTGATACGCTCAAGTCGTTTTGATCTTTTTGTGAAATTTGCCCTCAATAGGTCATGAAAAATTTTCAAATACTTTGGGATGAAAGTTGTAATTGCTTGCTACCCAAAACAGTGCAGAATATCTTCCTGTCCAGTGAAAAACAGAGTTTTTATTATTTTTACGGTTTTGCCCCTAAATATGAGAATCTTGACATTTTTGCCCCTAACTGGTTGGAAATAAACTTGGGTTTGTTTGCTACCCAAAAAAGTGTAGGAAACCTAACTTTGTGGTGAAAAACACATTTTTACTAATTTTTACGGTTTTGATCTAAAACATAAAAATCTTGACATTTTTGCCCCCAACACCAAAGTAAAACTGTTTGGCATTGTAACGTGCAGTTTTTAACAAGGGTTAAAACTCTCCAATGGTTCTTGGACAGATTCAATCATTTCAAAAATATTTTTCTATTTTTACAGTATTAAAAGTTTCGCGATAAAATCTTGTACAATTAATAACTCGAAAGCCATGTAGAATTGATGGGAATATTATTTCATGAAAGTTGACAGCTTTGAAAAGATTTACAAATTTTGTGTTTAAGTTTTTTCAAAATCAACAAATTTTGTATTTAAGTTTTTTCAAAATCAATCATTTCAGGATACTTTTGGCTGAATTTTCAAACAAGCTGATTTGAAAAATGGCTTATTCGGGTTGATCCGGTTAGAATTTAAGAAATTTTTTTCTTTACGGTACAACACATATATAAATCATGCTATAATAAGTCTTTTACATGTCAAATTCTAAAAAAATTATTTACAATCCACAAAAATTAAAAACACAAACTTTGCATAAAACTTTAAGGTTGTAGAATTAATATCTAGTGTGTTTAAGATATTGGTTCATTTCCTTGGTGAATATGGCCTCTAATACTCCTTATTCTCAAGACCAAAACATAAAAAAATAATACCTATATAAACACTAAACTTTGACAAAAACCCATTTTGAAAAGTTTAATGCTTTGTTTGGAAAGCAAGTTAGAAAAACAAGCTCAGTTTGTTATAGTATAAAGTTTTCACTTGCTACAGTAGTTTTACTACAATGTAAAGCTCTCACATACGACAGTGATTAAGTTCCAAAAAGTTCTAATTGATTTCCCAGCGATTTACCTTTAAACTCTTTTAGATCAACACCAAACTTCTTAATTTTGCTTCTAATGATGATTTTGAGGCTTGGATTAACAAAATATTGAGATAAAATTAGCTAGAGTGGGACGGCTTTAGAGAGGGAGAATTGAGAGAAATTTTACTTTATGAAACAAACTTGAAGAGAGAAAAAAAATAGATTTTTCTAAATGACCTTTATGTATTTATAAAGCTTGATTCTAAGGACTAAAATACAAGAAAACTTTATTTAAGACCCCTCTCCCATTACCAGATTTCATAGGGAATTTTTGAGAAAATTTTGCACAAAATTTGAGGTCCACTATGGATAAAATCAAGTACACCTAATATATTGTGTCTTACTTTAGCAGTATAATTTTCACCAGAAGTGTATTTTCCTTTTTTTTACAGTATGGTTTGGAGGAGATATTTTCTTTATTACAATAAAAATATCCCAGTACACTGTGTACCTATGCTGTTTAATTTTCATCAACAGTAGTTCATCTAATATGTGTGGAAACTAATTCTGTATAATTCTATTGTGTTGCTAACTTGGCTACACTGAGTGTCTTTGAATACTAAATACTATCACTAGGTGGACTGCTAATATAAATATCTATACCAGTTTAACTGTCTGGTATATTGTCAATACGAATATTGTTTAGGACTTTGATATTATATTTTAATCTTATGTTCCCATATTTACTTTATGGGTATTTTTTGTCACATAATTGGATTTTATCATAATCCAAAGGACATTAAATTTACCTCTTAAGGCACTTAATAAATTTTATAGTATTTTAACTCATAAAATTTATACATATAAAATTCATCTTAATTCACCAAAAATTACACATAAAATATACATGAAATTTTATTACACTTTAGTCATATAATTTCAAAATTATAAAATATGAAATTTTGCTAACGAAATTCATTCTTTAAATCTTAATTAATTCTAGATTTAAACTAATGAATTTTTTAGATATTAATAATGGTTACGTTGTTTCATCGTACTCAATATTCACTATAGAGACCTCAAAAGTTTTATTAATTTTAAGTCAACAAAATTATACATTTGTCTATGAAACCCCTTATTATAGGTTTGAGATGTGTGGAATTCTATTACAAAAGATTCAATCTCAATATTGATTTATAGTCAGTTGATGGTGTCCATGTATATGAGGCTTAATCCATCAATATTTAAATAATTTGGTAACAGAAGGGCCAAAATGTGACAAGTTTCGTAGTTCAAAAGTGTAATTTATTATAGTTTGAAGCATAGTGGTTAAAGTAGGATAAGTTGCATAGCATAAGGGTTAAAAGTGAAATTATTGACTCAATTCCATCAATATTTAATGGATTAAGTAATGGAAGGACTAAAATATGATAAGTTGAATAGTTTAGGGATGTGATTAGTTACATTTTAAGTTCATAGGCGAAAATATTATATACTTATAAGATAGTTATTATTGCATATTGACCTGAGTTTTTAAACGTTTGAAATTTTGTGAGCAAAGAGATATTTCTTAATAGGAAAATTGCACAAAATATCATAGTTTCAATTCTTATTGTAAGAAAATAGTACACTTTTAAAAATATTGAAATCAATAACATTTTTAGAATATTTGTAATCTTTTTAAATACTTAAATTTTCACTTTTTCCTCCTACTTTTTCTTTTTTTTTTCTTCTTCTATTTCTTTTCCTTTTTATTTTTTGTTATCTTGCTACTGTTTCATATTTCTTTCTACGTCATTTTATATAAAAATAAATTGTGTTTTAATCTAAATAAATTATTTACTAAACACTATTATATTTTGGTCTATTTATTTTTATTCCCAATTAATGTTAGGCTAATTCCTTCTTCTCCTTTCTTAACGTTGGTTGCATCTTTCGGCTATTGAATTAGTTTTAGGCTGATGAGTAATGAGTTTTGCTTAACTTCTTTTGGAATTGAACCGAGAAAAATGTTAAAGTTGATTATGGAGAAGCGTCAAGGAGACTATAGGTTTGACATGCAATAAAGATTTTGTATTTACATAGATTATGGCTATATACCAATTGTTATTTCCTATGTACAATTTTAAGTATTTGGAGTTCCAATTAAAGTTACCTTACAACATAAGCAATCCATGAGATCCATTCGCAACACGTGGTCAAATGTACAGATTATCTCATATTATTAGGTAATTGCTCAAGAATTAGAATTTCTACTAAATATGTATGCATATCCTCAGATACACATAAATATCCACACGAATGTTGCTATTTTCCCCCTCTAGTTTATATGCCTCTAGGAATGGCAAGCGTCAAATGTAATGACCTGAAAAATTCAAAAATTGATAACTATGATTAATTAAATATTTTTCTCACATTACTCAGCTAAGAGCGTAAGAAAATACAACTTAGCAATTATTAACACGTAAATTTGAAGGTTTTACTAGCCGCAAGACCTTAGAGATAACTAATGTTGTGAATGCACAAATTTATGTGCTTTATTTATGAAACATGAACAATGTAATGTTATGATAGTACATTAAAATAATTAAAAATAATTATTTGATGTGCTAAACCAAGAGTTTATGATATATTA